>JABFPB010007137.1:0-11321 GCA_022817645.1 Ceratoteleas bidentatus | reverse complement strand
TTAGGTAAAATATACTCACAGATTACTGAATTTGGGAATTTTGTATTGCCCTGTAAGGTTATGTCTAAAATGCAGTTTGAACCGACACTCTGCAGATACGTCAGAATGGAATGGAACTGTCGAAATACCTTCGGTAATTCTTGACCTGTCGTCGTTATTGGACACAAGTAATATAATTCCAAGTCTTTTGCATTTATTCATCTCTTCAAAATGGGATCCAAGTTATTCTCAACCGCACTTGCGGTCATTCTTGACCACAAAACACTGAAGATATTATTTTAGCTCCGGACAGTTGCGGTCATTTTTTACAAGACATTTGAGGTAATTTTTCATGCCAGGGAATTTGCGGTCATTTTTGACCACACGATTTTCGCGGTCATCAAAACAGGCGTTGTTTAACTCGCGCGTTTCAAAACGATATCGTGCGCGGTGAAATGGCTGAGAGAACGTATACGCTGGCGTTGGAACCAGTCGAGCGGCATTCCTGTCGTTTGACCGCGCTGCCCAACGCTCGACTCCTCGTCGACAATGGGCCGCGCATTGTCTCGCTAGACACGCTTCGTGCCTCGGCATCTTGTCACGTCTATCGGACGCGGCTCGTATATTTGAAACTCGGTTATCTACGTCTGCGCAGCGGTGACCAAGGCCCCTTAACTTTTTGCTCGGTTTGACCGCTTTTCTAACTCTAACGGGATCGGGTGGAGTCTGCGAAAGAAACGACGAAGGCTAGGTGCCATTAGAATGCGCGGCGTAGAAACTAGCAGGAAAATTCGTGGGACATTGATGTCAAAAAAGAGCAAATGACCAAATGATCGCCAAAATGCGATTTGACCACTTCACTTTTATTTTACTGCTAAATAATTAAAACTTGATCACAAACGGTCATATTTTCAGATCGATCAGCGAGATAATTTTTTTATTAGTATTTGAAAATTGTTTTGTTTTTGCTTTTAGTCGCGCAAGCGCAATTAGCAATGTTAATCGCGCGGTTAATTAAGCAAAATGCGGGAATGAATAACGCATAAGTGATCCACGTTTGCGCGTCTTATTACGAGACACATGTTTTTGCGACACGAGGACAAGAAGTAGGAAACGCGAATTCGTTATACTTTATCCTTGTTAATTCGCTGCGTTTTTGCGCCGGCTGTTTTCGTGAAAAAATGGCGACTGCGAATAACGATGCGCGATAATTACACGCAGGCTATTGAAATGTGATGTAAGGCGGATAATTATGAATGACAATCGGCTACGCGGACGCCGGTGACTCAGATAAGAGCGCCGCTTTTCCGTATAGTTGCGGAATCGGCGTTTATTTTTCAACATGTGACGGTATTTGGTTCCGGTTTGCGCGAGTTTGTGATTTCAGTTGACTTGCAGCAAGATTGTGGGAGTAGAAATAAAGTGTCTGGACAAATTTGATTTGGAGAAATTCTTATTACTTTTTACCAGTTTATTATTTTTTGCGGATTCTTGTTGAAAAACTTTCTCTGAACTGAAATGGTTTACGTGTCTTCTCTCAGTTTTTGTGTAGATAAAGTATTAATTTTTTCACATTTTCGTGAATGTTCAGATTTAAATTAGTTCTCGTTAAAAAAAATGGTTTTTAAAATACTCTTTAATAGTTCATTCAAAATTATACATATAATCATATGTGCAGTTATATAAACTTGTATAGACTTTCGGTTGCCTGTTTCATAAAAAAAATATTTTTCCAAATCTTTACGACAATCGAATAAAAAATTATTGATACGTTCGAATGAACGGGAAGTAATTTTGACAATGTAGAAAATTGACTGAAAAAGGTTGTAAATTTGATTTTACAGATATCCCTGCCAGATGGATTCACCTGAAGAAGTGAATTGGAATATGTTAGTCAAGTGCGCCGATTGCGCGTGATCGAGGACGATTGTTAAATGTGAAACGATAATGGCAGTGGTATACGGACAATGCGTTTTGGTGCTGACGGTGTGCGCGGTTTTGGTCGCTGCCAAGCTGGATCCGGATGGCGTCAAGTGCGGCGACAAAAGGTGCGGCGCAGCGGAATACTGCAGCCCGTTCGACACACAATGCAGACCGTGCTCCATTATATGCGATGTGGGGAGTCACAACAGAAACCCCGAAACGTGCGTGCAAGATTGTCAAGGTAATTTTTTCAATTGTACTCAAATAATTACGCAGAACGTTGGAATATCAGAAAAATTGAATTGCGAAATTCCAGTAAAATTTGCTGGAAACAAAATGGCGGTAAAATTGTCAGATTTCGCAGGGAACTAAAATTTACCGTAATTTCAAAGCGAAGTAATATTTAATCTCATTTCATGGTGAAATTAATTGAGAGTAAACTTATCGGAATTTTATAGCATTGTAAAATACACAATAAGTTTGTTAATAGAACATTTTTAATAGAACAGTGTAGAAACCACTGATTTTCAAAATCTAATAGTAAAGAATAAACTTGTGGCAAAATGTATATCGCACAATAATTTTCCAAGCCAAATTATGCAACCAGCAGATGCGAATTGAAGTATAGTCCCTTTGAACGAGAAAGAAAAAAAAAGTGTTTCACTTCTGTCGGAAAAAATACAAAATTACATGTCACGATTTCACGGAAGGACAAACAGATTATTTTAATTTTGCAACAAGGACACGTCGTACGGGGTTTGGATTAAAAATGAAGTTCCACAAGATTTGTGTGTGATGAAATGAAAGACGAAGATAAACATCATGGGGATACGTAATAAATCGAATAATATTCCGGAAGTAGTAAGGTGAAACGTATTTGCGTCATCAGCAAACATTCGAATCCAAACACTCGGCGCCTCGGTAGAAAAAAGTGTGTCGATTGTGACGCCGCCGTATCTGAACAAGATATGAAGGGACTAGGCGAAGATGAGAAATAAATGAGGAAGAAAGTGAGGACCAGCGGTGAGTCATCGTTGGTATAGTATAGTAGCAGGTCCGTCAGGTGCAATGTCAACGGACTCGAAGCTGCTCGGCTTATTATAGGTGGCGCTGCTACCTGTAGCAAAGTTCCGCCACAAGTTATTATATGCGATGAATTAATATATTCAGATACTTAAGATGTTCATAAATGGCTTAACTTGAAGTGATAATTGTTTAAAGTGACGAGTTTGGCATAAAAAAACGTTTAGTCTGTTTACCAATTTTGAAAAATTGTCATTTTGCGTGATCCTTGCAAAATTTTTGACGTTTAGGTGTACACCATTGTGTTTAGAACGAGAAATCCTTGCATATAATTTGCATACAAACACGACCATGTTTAGAATCATTAAACCTGTAACCTCATTTTTTTAATATTTTAAATTTCGAAAAAAAAGTCGTTTTTGACTAAATGCTCCAAAAAAGTCATGTTGGTACTCAAATTAAAGGATTCCTGTCTTATAAACTCAGGTATCTAGACATATGCCATAAAAACGAGGTCGGTTGTTGGTAACGAGTTAAATGAACGATTGGAGCTCTTCTATATCCATATAATTTTAATGTCAGAATTGCAATGATTGTGCAACAATGCGGGAAATCACGGGTTTTCCCATTTCTTTAATACGTATCCGAATTCCTCACGCCACTTGATGTCGCGATGGAAACCACCGGCGCAAACACTGCCGAACCATAGTAACCGCGTTCGATCGTCTCGCGGTACCAAAAGGTATGTTTTATCGGAGCGTGATGTCATCGGCTTCTCGAATTCCTATTCACTGGAGTCAAACAAATTCGTCGACGATCGACGCATGATGATTTATTTGTTGTTTCTGCCATTAATTGCTTCTATCAGAAGTATGCACAGGTGCCGCGTAAACCTAAGGCGATTTATGTCGAGATAAGCATTTTTGGTCTCGCAATTTCGCGGTTGCGGTAAAATTCGGTCGATATGATTTTTGTTCAATTTAACTCGATTAATAATTGCGTTAATTTTTAAATAGCAATTACGTGGACAAATGATAACAATTAATTCGACAATTAAAGTTTTTTAATTGTTTTTAGTACTAAGATTTGATGTTTCGGTTTAGACAAAAAAATGTGTATGCATCCTGGTAAAAAGGAAAATATATTGACATAATATTGGCGGAATATATTTCTAATATTCCGATATATTGTCATATACTGCATCAATATATTTTTAATACATTGAAAATATATTAGAAATATTTTGGAAATATATTAACGCAATATATGGCAATATAGTTTTACGAAAAACATATATTGGACATATATTCACCTGTTTTTTTTACCGTATGTTTCTTTTTACTAGGGAATTGTTTGATAGTTTAGCAACTGTGGAATAGTTGCAAATGTTTAAAACTGCAAAGTGTAAAAATGTAATGAATGTATATTTATTTTGCAATTTTAGATTGTTATCATGTAAAAAATGTAATTGATAATTGTATTATCTGATTGTAATTATCATCCATGATTTTATGTTACAGACTACCTACATGACCAGAGATATGTTTTACGGTCGGATGTGGCATGTGAGTGTAATTATATTCCAAATAACTATAGAGCCCTACGTGTGTTCGTGATGATGACTCAGTGGCGAAAACCGGATCGGGTTCACGGGAGTACCTATAGCTTGGATCGACTTTCTTAAAACCGGTCGATATCGCTGTATATATAGTCACATGTATCTATGTTTCTATACAAAATAATAGCTCTATTCTGAGAAATGATATAATCGATTCATATTAATATTAATTAATTTTGGTTTTTGCCACATGAACGCACGTAAAATTAAAAAATATATTTTATCTATTTATCAATCAAAAAACTTTTGTTGAAGGTAATACAAATAATCTAATCGAACTTCAACCTGTATCTGCTGTTTAAAAACGTTTTATCGTAATATATTGTGTAATATCAAAACCGTTGAACCATTTTTTTAGTTTAATTTTGTTTGGTATTTAAAGTAATTAAAATTGTTCACAGTTTGTGTTTAAAGTTTATTTTTATGTTATACTGAATTAATATTTGACTGCTTGAAAAAGTAATAGAGCTGAGCAAATAAAAAAATGGATTCTGAAATGAGTCATGACAAATTTAATTTAACTGTTTGTTCAGATTTTTAGAACGATTCACGAAAGAATGCATTTATGAAGAAACGAGTTGTTAACACAGGTGAATCGGATTCAAGCTGCTGGATCAAATTCGTTGAAGTTCTATGTGATGGTATATTTCGTTTCAATAAAATAACGTGGATTCAATTAAGAAGTTTCGGTGTTACATGACGATGATAAGGCTTTCATAGGAAAATATGTGCGTTGCTGACTGACAATTCACCTCGGATGTCTTTTTAACACTTTTTTAAATGAAGTCATTAAAAAAAGGAAAACAAAGTTATATGAGATCTAAAAAGTTATAGGTTCGATATATTGTGCGTCTTCAAGAAGTTAAAAAATAAAATTTACTGAACTAAAAAACTTGTAAAAATAATGAAAAGAAAGGAAGACAACTAATTTATGTAATTTTTTATTTTATTTTAAAGATGACAAACGAGAGATTCAGAGGCTGAAATCTATGGTGACCGCTTTGTTGACCGTCGTCTGTCTTTTGATAATTGGGATAATTATTTTCGTGAGCACCTATTTCATTAAATGGAAACAAGCTAAGAGTATAATTTCGAAAACTTGGAGGAAACATCAGTGGTTTAAGGTAAGTTTATCACGATGTAAATCTGTATATCTTATTTATAAGATATACAGATTTGTATGAATGAAGCGACTGAATTATTTTAACATTATTAGTATAATTACAAAAACAAATAATTATATATATTATTATTAGTTTTTTATTATTTATTTTTATTTATTATTTTTATTTTTATTAATATTATTATTATTATCAACCGAAAACGATACTTTCAGAAACCGAAATCTGGAAACAAGGTGCAACAAGTGGACGTGGAGACTGCGAACGTGAAGCAGCCGAACGGACTGCGTATCACGATGCCTACCATCAGCGGCGTGGTCGTAGCTCAAAGTCCCAACAGCTCGTGCAAAGACAGCTCGTGCAACGGAAACGCGACACCCAGTACATCAAGCACCACTTTGTCCCGCAAAATCCCCAGCGAGGACTCGACGGTGGAGTACGCTTACGACAATCCGGCGATGACCCCGAGTCCGGAAGTGACGCAGTTGCGGTCAAAGCGCGAGAGCTCGTTTTGACAAAGGATATACAGGGAAATCCGGAAATATAGGCGCGTCTCGTTCGCGCGGCATTGAAGAAATGTTGTAATTTCTTTTTGAAGGTAATTTCTAAAATTTCGCATTCGCAAAGGGGAAAGGTAGCAAGTATAATGCAAAAATTTGATTAGCTTTGGGACTAATTCTTTTTGGAAATATTAAGTTGAGTGTAAATAACTGTAATTTTACCATATAGAAGATAAAGAATTCAAAAAAGGAGCGGGAAAGAAAAAAGCATAATTTTAGAGTTCCAACTCCAGATCGAGTGTTTTTCAACTCTAAAATCGACTTCTAATGTTTTATCGAGGGCTAGCTTAATTTAACTCTACCTTCCAGTGAATTTCTCTCAAATCTAAGCGAAACAATTCAAGACTGGAGTTAAAACATCTCTTTATCCTTTTTTAATTTCAATATCGAATTAAAGCAACCAAATTTTTTTCTTGAAAAAGTTCGGATTTCATGATTCTGAAGGCATATTGAAAGAAATTTATCCGATACTGGAAAAAAGTTTTTACGATGCAGAAAAAAAGTTGCGTTCAATTAACCGATGTGTTCTCCCAAAGAGGCCAAGTTACTTCGATGCCGTTTACACATTTTGAAAACGTGGTATTTTTACTGCAACATTTAAAAGTCGTCACCTGAGGCGTGTTCGGTTATTTGGATCGAAATTGTACATTATTTATTGCGAAGGAAAACAAACAAAGAACTTGCAAAATCATTTCTACGTTTATACTATACACGATTTTTAATAGACTTAAGGACAATCGTACTTGCTAAAATGTGTACTTCGAGAAAAAAGTTTAATATTATTTATTGATGACTTTGGTAACGAAGTAAAAAATTCGTTTTTGTATGAAATTACTGAATATAGGAATCAGAATTGAAGACAAATTTTTATTTATGAAAAAAGCAAAGCAAAAGATTTTAAGATTCGAAAATTCTACCTTTATTGATTTTAGACCGATGAACATTAAAAATGAACATATTTTATCGTGCAGAGGCTAAAATATTAGTATTCCACAATTGTTCGAATAAGAACTATTTTTACATTGGAAAAAGTTCGATATACACTTTACATAAACTTTAACATTTTACATCACTTTCAGTGTTTCGAAAAAATGAGCGTTATACATTTTTATTCAAGTCTAGAATAATAAAATTGGCACGTCGACTTTTGCCTTCGTTGTAACATCACACTGTTGCCTTAACTTAAGCAATAATTTTTAAATGTAGGATTAAATACTAGAAATAGTTTTTCCCACTTAAACTTTTGGATGCTTTTTTGCAAACTAGAAAAGACATTTTTATTATTATTAATAACAATTTATTTTAATAATAAATAATTATCATTTAATAATCATTGTTATAATTATTATTAATTATATATTAATAATTGTGAAATTGGAGTTTTGATGTGGTTCGAAACTCTTCAATTTTGCAAAAATGCATCCATCATGGTCAGATGTAAATATTAAAAGACCGCCGAATAATTGTATTAATAATTGCATAAATGCGCGAGATACCAGAACGTGCGTTATCGACCTTGCGGCTGTGTGACTTAATAATTTTCCAACATTTCCCGAGTATGTATTAACGTACTAAGAATTTATTTTCACGTTATACGCAAGAATTTTATAATTCGAAGCAGTTTAGAAACCTTAGTTTACAGAGTTGTTAGTTTTAACTATATCAATTGTTCTTGAGAAAACACGTTTTTATAATCACTATTATAATGCAAGTATTACAGCATTGTAAAAAAAAGGTTTCTTTTCGAACCGTGTTTACAATCAAAAACATTTCGAAATCTTTTTATCTCGAAACATAGTTGTACACAAATATTTTGCAGAGTATATTCAATATTATGTACACTGAAATTGAGAATTGTTTTATATGAAGTTTATCACTATAACAGTTTATATTATTGTCACCGTTTTTGAATTTACGATCTATGTGTTTCAAATTGTTATTTTCGAACATGAAATTTTACGTGATACTGTAGCAATCCGAATGCTATACATCAGTTACACCTGTTATTTCCATTAATTTGCAACGATAATGTGATTGTACATTTGTATAATTTGTTGAATTACGTTTAAAGAAAATTTAATTACCTTCTAAGTACACTAGACGTACATGTATAGCTACATAAAATGGTCAAACGGCGAGAAAAGCGGTTTTGCTAATGGTGATAGTTTTTTCTCGCCACTGTATTTTCCAATGTACATATGTAAATACAACGAATCATCGTGTAAACTCTTATCAGAAACTCCGTCCAAGTGAGCTTTTCGAGCAAAGTGCATTCGTTCCAAACGGGCACTTTTGCATAAGCCAGTCAATTTTTTCGCCCACACTGAGAAAACTACTGGCTTTAACTTCTATTCTTAGCAATAACTAGTTATAAGCCACTGCTAGTAAGGAATAATTGGATTTTAAGGAGGTTCTTTACTAAAGTAAAAAATGTGGAGTAATTGAGCGTAATATATAAAATTATAAAAACTACTCAAAACCTCTTTAATACACATTATTAAGAAAAAAGACTACAACAATTTTATGTTTTTTACATTCAAATTTTTCTTTGATAAACTGGTATTTCTTGAATGGTCCCATATTAAAGCATAATAATGTGTCCCATGGTAAAGAACCTCTTTAACTGTGGATATGAACCACGTAAACATCACTGGAAGGAAACCAGTTGGATCAATGTTCGACAAAAAACTCGAAATTTTCGCCACGGATCTCATGATTCAACTTAATTTGTACTCCACATGTCACTACGAATCTCATTACCGTATTAGCATACGTTTTTTGTTTTGTAACTTTAGCCGAGATTTGGGGCCCTCAAGGCCGCCAAATGTCTTCCAGAATTCAGGATATTAACTATACTTTACCGTGCACATCGCTGCAGAGAGCAGTTTCAAACAGCCGGTAAAATTATTCTGACGTTTTGTCTACGCGACGACACTCGTTCGACCGTAGACGCATTTTGCGAGCTCAATGATTGTATCCTCGATTCGCTCAACACTTGCAATCAGTTGGAAATGACGATTACTTTCGACGTGTACTTACGTTTTTACAATAAAATCGAATTGTGATAATGAGAGGCGAGCAATTTTATTGTCAATGAACCGTAGGGAAATAACAATTTCCAAGACTGGGAAATAATTATGAAAATCTCTAAATCAGTACCGATGTTTAGCAGCTTTCTGAACTTTCCTTATATCAATTTTTAAACCAAAGCCTGCTTCAAATTAAATCTTCTTTTATCAAAGGAAACTTAATATGGAGCGAATCAGACTTCAGCAGAATTCGATGGTTCAACATTAGAAAATTTCTTGCAGAAATAATCAAAAACAAAAAATACAACATTGCAATTAAAATAAAAAAATCTTAAAAAACGAAAAGTAAAAACTATTTCAAAAATTAAAAGATCTTGGAATTTTTGTTTTTTTATATAACATTGTCTATATATTTAGGAAAAGTTTTATGATTCTATGAAATAGAATCATAAAACTTACATCAAAAACTTACGTTTCTTTGACGTAAGTCAATTGAAAGTAATACGAAGTAGATTTTTATAACGTAAATATCTATCCCATATTTTAAAAAGCTACATAACGCTATAAATGCAACTAAAGTCGGTCAAAGGCACCAATCCAAGCGTCCTCCTTAAAAAACCAAGCTGCTCGAAACAGTTACTCCAGTTTTCGTTGGGAAGCTAGATGAAAATAAATGGCCCGGCAAGTAGACAAGGTCCCATAATTCCGTTTGAGTTCCCCCGGTCATATTAGACACGCTGCACACGTTTAACCACTTTCGACAATTAGAGTTGGGATTGCTGTTGCACGGCGCGTAATTATTCAATCACGTAGTAACGTTTCGAGCTTTGTCCGACGACGCAGACGAAACGGACTCGCAGTCGCTGAATTCACGTGTCGCCGTCTCGCTGACCCGCTCGGCACCTGTAAAATTGCGCGACGCTTCCTGTCCTGGTACCGCCATGTACCCCTGCATGAACCCGAATCGCGCGTAACTCCGTTTCGCGAGGTGAATTTCGCGTCGCCAGTATTAAATCCCACGCCAAATCATGGACGAGGAAGTCGTGAGACCGAAAAAGTATTTCGCGGGGGTGGACATTGTGGTCTTCACAGGGATGCTGGGGGTGTCGGCTCTGATCGGCATCTATCAGGCGTACAAGGCGAGAAATAGCAGGGAAGCTGTGCGGGAGTATCTCATGGGAGGACAGAAGATGTCCATTTTCCCTATAAGCATGTCTCTGATTGCAAGGTAAACGAAAAGTTTCGAGTCAGATTTGTATTAAATCTGCAAAAAACTGATCGAAATGATTAGGAACGAACAAATGTCGATATCACTCGAATTGAAAAGAATATAACAGAATTTGTGTTTTTCTTTGAATGTAAATGGAGGATTGAACAGCAGCGACTAAAAATTGTTAAAAATTGTAAATTTGTTGTTGGAACCATTAATACATCACTGGAGAACAGAATATAATTGAACAGAAATTTGAATTGTATTTTTAGAATCTTTCCTAAGGAATTTACTTTTCTGTTTTCAACTCAATTCGTCTCCACATATTGAGCATAGACTGGAGCTAGGAATGGTAACCATTACGGTCCTAATTTTGCTCCACATTACTGACTGATTCTGGGTTAAATCTAGGCTTATTTGGTTCAATGGGCGTTAATTTTAACATCCTAACTTTTTATAAACTCCCATGTTGTATGGATATGCCCTATCAAAAATTCTACGTGGGATCCTACGTAGAATCCCACGTAGGATTTTTTGATAGGGTAAATGTACAAATAGACGCTAAACATTACGTTTAGTAATTTTGCTGTACCATGTAGATCCAACATTTGGAGTAAAAAAAAATTCATCAGAAAGCATTAAATACATATCGAAACACTGACAAAAACCGCATAGAAACCATTAGGATTACATTTTGTATGATTTTCACACGGAATTACAGTTAGACGCCAATAAAAGTATATGCAATTACATATGGACTCAAACATCGCATACAAAATGTGACAATAGTATATTGTGCACCTAGGGAGGAAAGTACGCGATTATTCCCGCGGGTGAAGGTGGCAGCCCGAGCCGAAG
>JABFPB010007136.1:0-11321 GCA_022817645.1 Ceratoteleas bidentatus | reverse complement strand
AAATTAATTGGTTAGATTCCGGACTCTCCCCAAATATTTTCACAAATTATTTTATGATATTTTCGATATTTTCATTGTCTTGGTATGTTTTATATAGAGTTGTGATGACAATTATCGATATTATAATTTATTTGAATGAATTACAAATCCGTCGAAACAGTTTTACAATTGGATTCAGCAAATATGCTGCATATATTGCCAAACTTAAACTGTGAATTCTTTTACGTCATTTCTAATGTCTATTGAGGACGCAGATGCTACCAATAATTGCAAAACCAGGCAACATATAATGCCCTAAATATTGCATGAATATTGCAAAATCTTCCTATCTGGGTAATTTGGATCATTCTCAATTCATTACGTTCCTTCTTTCAAACTTTCAATCACATTAAATTTGATTATAATCCTATCCAACTTCAAAAAAACATTTAAAAGCCCTCGACATTAACCTCTTAAATGCCCCCAAACTATCTACAAACGACATCGACCAGAACCATCTCTCATCCTTTCTCACTCCGACGTCACTTCCTCACTTTTTCTACTCCTTTTTTCCCAATCCCGTCACCCAAAAGCCAGCCGTGAAGGACCAAAACAACTTTTTCAGACTTTCTATCCATTGCGCTTTCCGCTCACTTACATTCTTCATTTTTTCTCCCGATAAAAAACAACAATCTTCGCCGGAATGATATACAACTATCTAAACATTCCAAGACACTTGGCAAGAGAAATCCCACGTGAACGGACCCGCATTGTGCCAGCGACTTTCCCAAAAGTCGCGGTTTATTGCGGAAAATGGCGATCGCGGAGCGCAATGGTGCATACGTGAAATGGCACTTGATCGACAGCGCCGGCGCCGAAGGCGTCGAACGGTTGTGCCTCCGAACTGTGCCGGAAGTCAAGTGAGCGGGTGGATACTACTCGGACAAGCGAGCGGAGCATTGCGCAATTAGTTCCGTGGTGGCGATTCGACGCGCCGAAAATGTATGCACGCCGAAACCGGACAATGCGACTGTTCGGTGGAGCGCCACCTGTGCATCCAGGCGAAAAGTTACTTTCACGGAAAAAAGCGATTCTTTGTTTTTTTCATAAAAAATTTAGTTTTTTTATCAAAATTTTAACATTCTAAAAAGATTGGACGCATTTGTTATTGTAAAACAAAACTTTCAAGAAAATTCAAAGTACTAGTGTAGTTTTGCATTTAGGTTGAGAATACAAAAGAAAGAATATATAATAAGTTCGTTTAAATTGTTTTTCATTCAATCTAGATAAATTCAATATAGTTTTACTCTGAAAAGTGTTATGATCGAAAACAGAAGTTTTTTTTTCTAGGAAATCTTTCACAAAATATTTATTACGTCTTCAATTTACACCAACAAGCATAATAAAGATTTACATAAAAGGATTTATTCCGAGAAATAAATGTGTTATTTGACTGTCAATTGGGTTTAATTCTTGTATTCAAACCATAAAAGTATTTTTTATTGCTTCTCAGTTTCGTTAAATCCCACAAATAGTTTTATTACGTTTTCCTTCCATTTGACTTTTCGTAAAAGCTTCAGATCTCTGTTTTCAAAACATGAACGAGTTATTAGGTAAAGAGGAATGTTTACGTCTGCGTTCCGGAAAAGCCGAAGTCATCGTTTTGAATAATTGCTGTGGTGTTATGTAAACAACGAAGATGAAATGGAAAGGACTTTCCCAAACGAAAACATGTTTCGGTAAATGGGATAATGAAGTCATGCTGAGATAATGCTGTACTGACGAAGAAAGTGAAAATTGAGCATTTCCGAGTTTTTCATACCACCAAAAGAATCATAATGCGATCATCTTCATACAACATCTGGATCTCAACCATGCAGACAAACTCATCCCACACCTATTACGTACAAAAAACTCTTTAATAATACTCCACTAAATCACCCATCAGCAGTTAAATGCCTAAATCAAGCGTTCTCAAACCCTAAACAAGTCATAAACCATTTCCAATAAATGGTAGAGAGTTGTAATTAAAAATTGGTTTCCTAAGACTAACCGAGTGCCAGAAAACTTCGTCTTCTACCGCAAATTAAAAATAACAAAAATGCAAAATGTTTGTTAATTTAGCCAAAGAGCCAACTCAGAAAAAACTGTCAGGTTACTCAGGATCTCGTGGCTCGGATCAGTATTTACACCAAGCAATTAATTCCAGTGAAGAGCGTTCGTTATAATCATTTCAAAAGTTACAACAGTTTCGGAAAAGTCATATTCACGACCCAACAGCGCCGCCTAGCGTCTAGACCGTGGCAGCTCTTCCCCGAACAGAACAAACACGTGTATTCTACGTGGATTTCCCGGAGATATTTGGGATACAAAGATTTTTGGGGTAAATTTTGGAGATTTCACGTAGTGGATGTTCTGTTCTTACGGTTCTAAGTCACTTACTGGACTTAGAACCGTAAGACTTGAGATCAAGTCCCGACGATGGATGATTTTTTCACCCAGATTTTTATTTTTTTAATTTTTAACCCATTTTCTTCACCCAAATTTCTTTCATACATAACTAATACGTAAAAATGGTGACATTACCCGCCTTAATTAAACATATACATCGAAAACGTTTCAATATGTTTAAATAATTTCTAATAGGCCTAACAAATCCCCCCATCCTCCCACCAAATTCCTCCACTTTTCAAACATTCACCAAGATCCCACCGTCGATCTCTAAAAAAGCAGCACCGAAACCTCGATTCCAAGAGCCTTATCACTCCCATCTCCCCGAATTCTTCCCATCTGCTCAACCCGAACAATCTGCCCATCATTGTTTTCACGCGATCACCGCGGGTCATTTGCCTACAATCAATCTAACCACCCATCATCAATCACCAAAGAAAGTACCACGACCGCCAAAAAAAAAAAAAAAAAAGGCGCGGAGAATTCGTACAACATTTCGAGTGATTGATGCCGCGTGGAAACGACGCCGGATAGGGTAACGGGCCGCGCGCGTCCATTTGAATTGAAAGGCCTCGCGCGATTGTGTTTTTCAATCAAGATCCGCGCGCCGAGTGAGAGTCGAGGCGCCGCGAGAATAGGAGTAAAACAGTGATACGATTATGATGCAAAGTACGCCGGGAAGATACGCCGCCGCGATAAGCGCGAAAAAAGGTTAACTGGATTTCGTCCAGGAAACGCGGTTTCTCCCGTTCGGCGCCGAGGTCGTCTTGGCCGGCGTTTTCTGGCGCGCCACTTTAATTTCGACATTTCATCTGGCGGCGTTTGTTTCAGATCGCATCGGCCAGTCGTGACTGTGGGAACAGGGTGTGAAAGCCAACTGGTCATCGAGCTAAGACTTGTCCGGAAGTGCCGCCGAAACATCTGTCCTATCGGGGTGGAATCGCCTCTCCCTTCGCACACGACATTTTCGGTCAATTCGAGGAGTTCGACGTTATCGATTTCCCAGACACGAGACCTAATTCAGTTTCGAGCAGTTTCGGAAAGTTTAGGAGTTCCGCGTTCGAGATATAATCTTGAGAAATAATATTCGATTTATCGTTGAAACGAATAAGCAATGTACAATAAGAACGTTTTCATATTGTTCATTTGTTTATTATAAACATAAAAAATTATGTAAATAAACGAAAAATCTATGTAAATATTTATGTAAACAAACAAAAGATAATGTAAACATTAATGTAAATAAACAAAACTCGATGTAAATATTGATGTAAACAAACCAAAGACAATGTAAACATGTAAACAAACAAAAGATAATGTAAATATTAATGTAAATAAACGAAAACGTGATGTAAATATTGATGTAAACAAACCAAAGTCAATGTAAACATGTAAACAAACAAAAGATAATGTAAACATTAATGTAAACAAACGAAAAAATGTAAATATTTATGTAAACAAACAAAAGAAAGCATTACAAAAACAAACAAGAAAGGTCACAAGAGTAGCAATAAAAAAAATGTTCTGGAGATTGTAAGACTGTTTACTTCGTTAGAAAACATGGTTATTACCTGATGCTTTTTAGTTTAGGTAATACTATCCTTATTGTTATTGCTAGAAGAGGAAATTAATGAATGCTTTTATTGTTCCACTAGTCGCCGGGTTACTGCTGGTTATTACCTAATGCCTTATTACCCGTATTGGCACTTTTACGCAACAAATAAATAATTAATGAAGTGGCCAATTAAAGAAACATAAAAATTTTGCATTGAGCTTGAAGGTTGTCCTTACTCCCGTTCCATTATTCATAATTATGTCCCGCTATTGGCGCATTGAAATGTCTGAGCCATGCGAACGTAAAACAAACAACGTCATACATTGCTAACAGGCAACTATTTCAGCAGAGAGATACTGTAACTGGGAAACTGATTTCAAACTGTTTTTCTACTTCCGTTAGCCGCGTTGTTAGTTAATGAGAAATAAAGACGGATTCAGGAAAATGTTCCTAGTGGAACTAAGATTCCTAGTGAAAGTAGGAGTTGTAATGTTTGCAATATATTTTGGAATATATTTCTAATTTTTGCAATATATTGGGAATACATCGGGAATATATTGGGAATATATTGGGACTATATCGGGAATATATTGGGAATATATTTCTACTAGGAATGCTAAAAGTATGTCTGACAAATGTCAACATAAATCGAAACAATTGGTCCGTGAGAGAAAAATAAGGATGCAAAGAATTTCACACAAAACGTCTTATTTATATGTGAAACATTGCACCTATCGGACGTGCGAACCTATTCGCAATGTATTGGAACAGTTAATGAATGGGAATTACGGTGGTTATATTCGCATATAATTGCATGGAATCTAATTCTAGAGCAGCGCGTACGCCCGTTATATTCATTGCATGCATTAGATTCCAGTTGCGAGCAACGTAGGTTTACGTACAATGTGCGAATTTTTATTCCACACAGTTTTACGATGGTAAAACTGTGCCACTTTTTGTAGTTTGGGCCGAAAAAACGGTTCGTTGCAAATTCCCCTACACTTTCACGGAAGAGGTCGATTTTTCAAATTGTCAATTTCCATACACTTCGACTCTAACGGTCTGACATTGAATCGACCATTTCGAGTGCCTCGTACGTTTTCCATGATTACATGGCTAAACGAGTCATTATTTACTCGATTACACGACACATTTCACATCTTCAGTCAACCAATTGTTTTGCTCAACTACACTTCCTTTCATTTCAGTCGTCACTTGGGAGCAAAAATGTCCTCGGAGTGTGGAAGTGTGTTGGGGATAAATAAAGGAAAATGAATCAAACGGTTCATTATAAATCGTGCCGCTAAGGATATGTAAAAGGAAGTGAAGTATGTTGTAAGGTAGATATGTGTTATGGGATGGGTATGAAATAAATAAGAGTAATTAAGTGAAATAAACATTTTAGGATGACAGCAGAAGTAATTTATTAACTAAAATGGGAGAGTTAGTAAACAGAATGGTACAAATAGAATTAATGAAATAAAAGAAGGTATTCTGAGAACATAAAACCAACTGGTATGAAAATGAATTAGTTGCATTTTAATGGTGTGTTGCAGGAATGTAATGTGGTAATCTAAATAACAGAAAACAAAAGTTTTTAAGCGTAATCAAACAAAGAAGAAGTAATTAAAACAAACAGCTGTGTATATAAAACAAAAGAAATTAAATTAAATAAAATGCAAGACACCTAAACCCAGCAAAAATATTTAAGATAATTTCCTTAAAAAGGGCCGTGAAATTAGGGTGCGAATTGAAAATAGACTTAATATTTATAGGCAAATATTTTATTACTTCACAGTATTAGTTCGATAGTTGTAATTACAAAAGTATATATTTTCTGTACTTGCGTACCAGTTTGAAAACAGACATTTGTTCATTTCTTTAAAGATTACTATATTTTATAATCGATTTTTTTCTATTTATACTGAGTTCTACAAAATCATTTTCCACACTGTTTTAATAATTCAGCATTATTTATAACATAGTAACTTAACAAAAACTTTTATAGAATTTTAAGAAACGTTACATTTTCGAGTTTCACTGAATCCTCATTACTTCGTCTTAATAAGGAAACTATCTTAAAGAAATTTTAAATCCACACATCACCCTCAATCTTATTTCCTGAATTACATTCTTCTGGTCCAACAACAATTTCAAAAGATTTGGAAATTCTCCACAAAACATTCCCTCTATTCAACCTCAAATGTCATTCATTCATTCATTCATCAACGATACTCAAACGAATGCCGAATTCATCTCACAAATCATTACACCTCCAAATCACACTTTCCACAAGGCAACCGAGTGACGAAAAACACCTCCACCCATGCAGCACCACCAGCAAGTGAGAACATTTTGAGATCACAATGCAGTATTAGAATATTATAAAACATTATATAATGTATCAAGATAACATATATTCTACAACCTTTTCCTTCTGAAAAAGTATTCTATGTTCATAATTTATTTAGCATAAAGGAAAAGCCTCGAACAGTAATTATTTATTCAACTTCAATATCAAATCTTTCTGTTTTATACAAATATTCAAGAATTCGCCTTTCAGCAAAAAACTATGCACAAAATCTTTCATAGAAACGACTAAAAAAGAATTGATTATTATAATGAATTCCTCACTGGAAAGATTTCCAACTGATAATTTGAATTTCAATTCTGTTCTATTCCGGTGATATATCAATGTTGCCGATTTTGAATTCTTTAACAAGAATTCGTTTATGTTCAATTCTAAAATCTGGGTGATACTGACAAAACGAATTCTTTTCTCTTCTTTTCAATTCCACTTAGTTTGATATTTTGAAAAAGTTCCATTGCATTCCTGATTTGGAATTCATTCAACTACTTATAACATTCAAAAACGAAAAATGAATTCCAATCAATTCTATTGAATGCTGAATGTGGCTGAAAATCCAATTCCTTTTTAATCTTTTCTATCCATAATTTTTTGCAGAAAAGGCGTAAGCGTTCTCAAAACAATCAAACATTTTACATCTCTCAAACTTCCTTCAATTGAATAAGTCAAAAAAGTTATTCAACGTAATATTCTTATGTCAAAATGTTCTTCCTCCCTGGACCGCCACCCTCTGTTTACCAACGCAAGCCTCCGAGCCATCCTTCCAGAACAACTCGGCGCATGCACCCAGAGGCAAAGCGCGTCAGGCGCGGCTCCGCCGAAAAACGGTCCGTGACCCTGATAGAACATCAATTTTACATATGTGCATTATATGTACATTTTATGAGTATCCCTAGTAGGAAATTAGGAATATATTGGCCATGTAGGTAACTTACATTCCCACTATCTTCCAGATTTTTGCAATATGTTGTAATTTATGTGAATATCTTGTAATTTTTGCAGTATATTTGGATTATTTCTAATTTTTGCAATACATTGGAAATGTATTCAGAATTTATTGGAAATATTTATTTATTCATATAAGAATCCAGGGAATAGGCAGAATAACCTGATGTGGTTCGCGATTCAATAAAAAATTCAGTATGCTTTCCTGTCTGGAGTATTGATATGAACGAAAGAAAAAACGAAAGACCTTAGAAACAGTGCTTGCACAGTTATTCTATGGATAAGCACGAAAGAAGTAGAAAGAGTTACATACAAACATTACACAATATATTGCAAATATGTAAGTAGCATATTAAGAACACACCAGAAACTAGGAATATATTTCCTTTTTTTACTAGGGATATCTACTTTACGTAAAAAAGTCCATCTAATACATCCTGAGACCGTCAGCATCTCTTCCTAATCTTCAGGAACTCACAACTGATTTATTTAAATCACTTGTGTACCTTTAATCAGTAAATAACTGTTAAACTTTAACTATTTTGTTTATTTGTTAGCGTTCGACCAATTAGCCAGGGATGTATACTGAATATTTTGTTTAATTGTTAGCGTTCGACGAATCAGCCAGGGATGTATATTGCATATTTCCTTTAATTGTTAGCGTTCGACGAATTAGCCAGGGATGTAAACGTCGAAACATTATAATCCATAACACACATCATGTTCTATCAGGGGAGTCCTCAGCCGCGATCAATGTACTCACGAAAACGATCGCCTCCCGGTCGAATCAGTCCTGCCGAACCGTAGTGTCAAACCCGCTGCAAACAGAAACCACAACATTGACTCAGCGTCATCCATTCATCCCAACTGACCGGACCCACGGTACGCTCTGCTTGTCAGGGGTGGCAGGGGGTGGGGGGGTCAGGGGGCGAACTCACCGTTCGCAACACTTGGCGTTTCGGCCGAAATCGCGGAGCACATCATATACCACGACGACCTGACGGCGGCACCGGCTACGAGGAACGCGCGGACATGTCACGCGACTGTCAGCGGAGCGCGGTCGGAATTGGCGGCGGAAGGTTCGCGGCGCGGACGGCACCTGCGGAGAGCACGGGAGCACGACCGAGCGGGACGGCGCACCACCTGTCATTCGAACACACTCGATAGTGGGAAACATGCGTCGTGAGGCCGCGCCCCACCAGGCGGCCTCACGAAGAGCGCGGCTAGGTTCGCGGCGACAGTGCTGCCAATGCGCGAGAGGCGCCGGGAGCAGTGGTGCCACCTAGCTGGCCGACCCAGATAGGCAGATGTTGAGGGGTTGTAGCAAAAAGTAAACTGTAACAAAAAAACCTGAAAACGTTTTTTTTTCAAATGTGCATAATTTTTCGAAAAAACAATTTTTCTCGAGATCTGACCAGATAATCCCTAAGTTAAAGCCTGATGAATCGACACGTAACCACAAATTACTCCAGCACAACCATTTGTGCTGGAGTAATTAATTCGAAATGCACTTTGGGATACATTTTTGAGCGATTAATACCAGAAACTTGAATTTCAAACAAATTACTCCAGCACAATCAGTTGAAACGCAGTTTAGGTTGCAATTTTCAGTGATTAAGGCTAGAAACTAGAGTTTGGAAATACTCCAGAAGAATCGGTTGAAATGTACTTTGGGATGCATTTTTGAGTGATTAATACCAGAAACTCATCTTTCGAATTGATTACTCCAGCACAACCAGTTGAAATGCACTTCCAAGTGCATTTTTGTGAGTGATTAATGATTAAACTAATGACAAAAACTTGAAATTAAAATTAATTACTCCAGCACAACCGGCTGGAATGCACTTTGGAATGCATTTATAAGTGATTAATGTCTGAAAATTGAATTTTGAATTAATTACTCCAGCACAACCAGTTGAAATGCATTTTGGAGTTACACATTTAATGCATTAAAATGCATTAAATGTGTTTTTATTGAAGGAATTAAATGGTAATTAATTAGTAATTAGTAGAATTATTTTATCAGTAATTTTTTTTAATCGGGGTTGTGCCAGCTTGACGTCCACGCTAGCACAACCCCGTTAATTAAAAAAAATAAGAGTAATAAATATGGCTTATGGGTAATTAATTAGTAATTAATGAGTACTGAATATTCTGATACTTTATATTGAGTTGTGCTGTAATGGTTGTACCTAATTTCTCTCCAATTTATGCTAATTTAAACTCATTTTAAATAGCTAGAAAATCCCCTACACATATTAAATCTCACTAAATTTTCTGTTAACCACAATTGTACATTTTCAGTACAAGTGTCAGTACACCGCTGACTGAAGTGTAATGTAAAGTGACGTAAGTGTAAAGTGATGAGTTTCAGCCCAAAAAATACTATTTGCTGAAAAATGCGTTGAAATGGTTTAAACACATTTCCATCATTTTGTCAATTTTTTACATACTTACATAATTGTACACCATGCTCCATCAAGCAGCAACGAGATGTTTTCCAGCATAATAGATGTCTATTGTATATATAGACCACACATGAATTTTTCCAAGGATTTCTAGAAATTCCAGAAAAAAATTAGTCTTTTTCACAGATTTTACATTTCCGAAAAATATCAATATCCTTGAAAGTTCGTCAAACATTTGTTCATCTTCCTATTCTAAACATTGATCAAATGCTCGAAACTTAGCCAACTTTCCTTACAAACAACGTAACACACAAACTTCTTTATGTCATTGTCGTTGTTTGTTTTTCATGGTCATATTCACGGTCAGCAAACAAACTTCTTAACAAAGAAGTTTGTTTGCTGACTATTGCTGACAACTCGCCCAATTTCAAACAACTCATCCAACTCCCGCAAACCGTTTAATCCCTTATTAAACCAATAACTAACGCCATCTGCACACCGCTCACGACACCGCGCGGCCATCAGCTGATCTACTTCTCGCGCATGCGCAGAACCACCGAACGCTGCTGAATCGTCACCCGTTCCGAGCACAAAATAAATACATCGATTGTCGTTCAAATTTCCAAACAAACGAAACCCCCAAATTCATCAGATCGACATGTAACCGCGGGAAAAGTGACGCGCATTTACTCCGCACCGAAACGAAATTGTCCGCGTGAAATCCGCAACTGAAAAACGGCGTTTTGTTGGCGGGAAATAGCGAAGCGGCCGAAAATCCCGTTCGCCCGGAGGTGTCGTGACATTGTGCTCTTTCCCTCCAGTTAATTGGTAAACAAATTATTCAGCCGCGGGAAATTGGCAAAAATCGAAACATGCGACGCAACCTAAGTGGGACAGATTGAAAAATCGATTGGGGGGAATTTCTGCGAGATAAACAAAGGACTAGGTGTGCCGATAATCGCGACGAACAGTGGCAAATATGTCACAGGAAAATGTCCTCGTGGAAGACGAAGGATTGCAATCTCCGGATATGTTCAGCGATGCGGACATGTCGGCGTCTGGTAATAATATGACAGACGATTGTGAGTGTGACTTTATTGACTTAGGTGAAATGGAATTACTAGATCTATTTGGGAAGAATTTGTTTATATAAATCATAAGGAATTTTATAAAATTAAACTTAATGAAAATTAAAAAAAAACAAACAATTTTTCCAAAGAAATAAATGGGATTGGAAAACTAGTTTATAATATGTAATTATAAAAATAAGGTCAAACTAATAACAAAATTATAATTATTTGTAAAATGTAAAATTATGATTTTAAAGAAAACCCTGTAAAAAATTTTTGATTAAAGTGAATTCAAAAGAATTGAAATTTTTAATTCTTTTGAATGCATTTCAATTGACAATTGACTGTATTCGGTTCACAGAATTCAAATCAGTATTTTGTACTAACAAAACAAGACACGAGTGCAAATGTTACTCATTTCACTGTATCATAAATAACATTAAAATGTCACAATATTAATTTCATTGATGCAATAAAACTTAAATGGAACCCGAATGGAACATAATTCATTGTGTTTTTTTCTACAATTTGACTTAATTCTCGAA
>JABFPB010007135.1:0-11321 GCA_022817645.1 Ceratoteleas bidentatus | reverse complement strand
CTAAAAGCTGTGAGTTCTAGTTTTCAGGTGAAGAAAATCGTAGAACTCACGGCTTTTTATAAATCGTCAAAATATTACTTTACACCTGACAACATTCCCCCATAAACAAAGAATCTCGCTCTGGTCAGTTTGTTAACAAATATTAAATAATAATTTATTTATCAATCAAAGTCCTTAACTCCATTATAGCCGACTTTCGACATCACCTTAATATTACATTTTTATACTGGAAGCAGGTATAAGATCCAATAAAAAATCTAGTTTTTATCTAGTTTATCCAAAGTCAATCTGTTAAATCGATTTTCTTTCAATCAATACGCAATAGATCATTATCATAATTAAAAAATTTCGACAAATTAAATAATCTAATAGTAAATCTCCCCCTTTTTCCTCATAAATTTCCAAAGTTGGAGCAATTTATTTCTCCCTTCCATGGGAACCTCCCCTTAATGCTATCATTTCTTAAGGTAGCAAAGTATAAGAATGCAAAGTAGCAACCAATCCACGGTACTTCTCACTCCTCAACTCGAGGTTCGGCATTACCATCGCACGTTTGCAACGTACGTCGCAGCATTTCGAAATCGTTTCTCTCCCCGATGACAGTGCCGGATTCGAGGCGCCCTCTACCTGGCACATTTTGCCGAAAAAGTAGCTGGGTTACCGTTGCTCGTGAAGTAATGTAGCGAAGTAATGTATTTCATAAAGTCAGAAGTGGGTCCTCGAATCGCTCGGTCCGGCACTACGTCTCATAACGAAGATATTCTAGGAGCACCGTCCTCAGTGTTGTAACTAAACAGGCTCGATCGCCGATTCGGCGGTTCGCGAGCCAGTAGTGGAACCATACCGGATTTCGCCCTTTTAAGTGATAAGACAATCTTCGGGTAATCTCTTACCATCCTCAACCGACTTCTCGTCGGATCGACCAATCTGTGAACAATTAGACGATCAATCCGCAAGATGGCGTTGTATACGCTTTGGTACAAACGACTGCAGCGCCACCACTGCAATACAACATAGCCTCATTTCACCCAATTTTCATTTCCACCTTCTTATCATCAGCAGAATTATAAAAAATACATTTCTTTGTAAATGTACTCAATTTTAGACAACTGTAATTAAAAATGTTCAACCCAGATGGCGCTGTTATCGTCTCACGGATTACCTCAGCGTAACTCGAAATGAAACCTGTTTATTACTGCGCTGACTGAAAGAAGTGATACCTGTTGCGGTTCTTTTGGAAATATTGTTGCATTTTTATCGTCTTGTATTGACGGCGATGTCCTGTACATTTTTACCTGCATTTGAGCCCGTGTAGAGATAATCAGTCTACTTTCTCAGTTCGATTGGAAAAGTCGAAAGCAACGTGCGTTGTATAGAAGTGTACATTTATATCTGGCAATAAATGTAATGTTCGTACGTTACACGGGGTTATTGATTCTGTAACGGCGTTCGAAACACGCGAAATTCGCGGCGAACAATTGAACGTCGCCGAAAGCGCCAATTTCGCACCGAGTATCGTCGCGTATTTTTACCCGCGGCATTTAATTTCGGTAACTCCGGTCTATTTTCGCGACGGTCGATAATTCGATGGCATCGATGGTAATGATTGCATGTTAATATCACGGTCAGCTGTCACAAGATTTAAGCCTTAAATATAAATAATGAATCGGCACTGGTCATAGGCTGCCGCGGCCTATAAATAGCCGCACTAAGAACAAGACGCCGCTTAACGGAACAGGCAAATTATCGGTCGGCCCGTTTTCGGTTTTAATATGCAAACCGCAATCGATACAATTTCGTACGGTTCGCGGAATACCTGATTCGGCGGCCATTTCGAATTCTGCGGCATGGCGAGTAAGTAGTGCATTTAGGGAGTTGTTTTTCGGGCAATTTTTCGGAACGGCGATCGCCAATTAAGAAGGTCCGTGAGATGATTTCCGCCCGATTTGATCGCGCGACTGCCAATTTCGCGGCGAAAATTGCGAGGCTGCCTTTGCGCCGGATCGCCGGCAATCGCTCGATTTCACGTTTGCGATGTTAATAATAAAAGCGGCGAAATTAACGATTGCGCTGCGCGCGGAATATTCATCGGTTCCATTCGAATTTCATCCCGAAATGAATAATTGCGCGCGTAAATGATTAAGGCCAATTCAAGCCCGCATTTAACATCTCAATTCGGGAAAGTTTGGGAGCAATTGCTGGCTGCAAACTTGTTCTGGCGCGAAACGCAAAATAACGGTTTGGTAAAATGAAAACTCGTTCGTAAATGGCAAGATATATCGTCACTTTTACAATGTAAAAAGTATTTTTCTGTACTTTTTATATTGTAAAAGGAACTATTTAAAGTTTCAACTAGTTGAGTTTCTTTTATAAAACTTTCTTATATGAATCATATATGCCCAAATATAAACATATATGCAACATGTATGCCAACATATATGACCATAGTTGACCCATTATCACATATATATTGGACACATATGAACATATATGTGGTTCATATATAATGTTTTTCCTAAGCGAATTCTTTTTGATTTGCCAACATTAATTTTTGCAGCCCGCGGTGCGATTGACATAACGCCGGATTTAATTTGCGAAGTCGTCAGAGAACTCGAACTGAAGTATTTGTGGGTCCCGTTCAAATCGATTATGAGCCAAATAAAAATGCGTTATCCGGTTAAGCAGGATCCGATACAACTGGAAAGCGAGTTGCGAGATCGGATCAATTACGCGGTTTATGTCGGACTGCTAATTGCGGTGGGCAGCGACAAATACATGAGGCCGTCGTTTCGGGAAGAAATGCGCGGTTTTGAGGAAGGAACTCCCCTCTGGCTGTAGCCGTGACTGGACGATTTACGGTCTCGCAGGGGCAACCGAATATTCGGATCGATCCGCCGGAAAACTGATTTCGCGATTATGGTAATGCGTTAACGAAATTGGCGAACGCCGAAAAATGGATTGGAAAAAGACACGATGGACAATATAGATCGTAATAGAATGAGCCTTGATAGTGTTTGTATTTCACCGTACCAACCGTAAAGACTGTGGCCGATTCTGCGCAATTTGAGTCTTGGCCAGGGTCGTATCGAAAGGAGATCAACAGGTGCAGAGTCGCGGATAAAATTTTATGAAAATGAATTTTTAATTATTGAATTGAAATTATTTTATAATTATTTGGATTGAATGTGACTTTTTAAAATTTAATTAAACAATTTTTTTCATTTTATTTCAGTTATTTTATTGGGTTTAATGGAAAAGTAGGTTTTACGTGAGTTTTTAGGGTTTTATTCGATTATTTGAAAGAGTAATTTTTGTTGAGGTTTTATTAAGGCAATTAATTTTATGAAACTGGTTCAGTATGAAGTGTGTGATTTTTATTTGAAAACAATATTTTATTGTGTCGGTATTTAAAATTTAATTCAAAGAGAAGTGTTAAATTGAAGCCACTTTGTTTCACTCAGATCTCTAATTTGGTAAAGTTTCTCCAATTTGATAATGTAAATTTACGTAGTCTTTATTTGCCGTTCTAATTTCATTCCATGAAATGTAACATTTCAAACGATCCCTAAATGCTAGAAGAAATTTAAATTAACCCTATCTATCATTTTGGATACACTGTAATAATTTCATGTTCTTCAAAGATTTTTTTTTTTTATTTTATTCATAGTTACAACAGGCTCAAAGCCCACTTACATAATTTCGGCGTTTTAATTGTAATCTATTTGATTAATATATTTACAAATACAAAGAATTACCAAAACTTATTTTTTGGTAATTCTTTTACCAAAAAAAAAAAAAGATTTAAAAAAACATTATTTAATATTATTTAATTAAACAATTTGAAGTTTTATATTTAGACAATTTAACCACATTCCTAAATTTAACAACAAATATTATTCAAAATTAGAGAATGTAGAGTAGTAATAAATATACAAACAATTTTTGTCCTATTCTTTTACACAAAACCAAATTGAAAATCAATAATTTAACAATAATTTAATAACTTTTTATCGTAACGATCCAAAGTTATTAAACGTCAACGTATTTAATTTATTGACTTAAATTAAATAACTACTTTTTAAAACCCACTTCATCTAACATAGCACAAATATCCTAAAATAACAGATTCAATAAGCTCGACAATATTTTTTATTTTTATTGCAGGTAATAATCCGAAAATTGTATATCACTTTCCACTCTTTCATAAACAAAATAAACAGGTTACTAAATTTTACACTTCGCCACGATTGTGAACATTTTACTGCGTTGGTGAAATGTGCACTTTGATTCATTAATGTTTGGCGTGGCTCCAAAATTCGAGTGATGTCGAATACTGTTCGTGCGTTCAGAGGGGACGGCTAATCCTTTAGATTTGTTAATGAAGTACCGTGCATTCGAAGGGAAAGGTTTGAGTTTCGAAAATTCATTGTTCTTGACCCACAAAGTTAAATTTTAAATCACATTTGCATATGCTGATCGCGCGCACACACATATCGAATTACGAGACATTAAATTAAACATTTGCCTCGTTTCGAGCGAGATATCGCTACCCCAGAACTATTGATTTTCAAATTATCATTCCTCCAAATTTACTTTCAGAGTCTATTGATCTTCCTTGCGCGCATTCGAAATGTCAATTGCAGTTTTGGGTCTTTTATTCGAAGTACGATTCCTTATTTAGTTCTTACTGCCATTTTTCCAGTTTTACCGTTTTTTCGTTTGCTTTACATAATAAACCCGCGAAAATAAGTGCAAAATATTATTGAATATGAATTTATGTAGGACATGAGTTCAAAACTCGATCTCAATTATTTTTTTGTTTTTCGAAATGTTGAAATTAATTTAATCAATTTTGAAATAATATTTGAGATAGTTTAATATATGTTTTAGGCATTCTAGAATAATGTTTTGGATTTTTTCTAATTTTTCATACATTTTCGTATAATGACTTAAAACATACTATTCACTGTTGCGGAACAAATCCGACAACTGATCAGCACTCGTGTGAATATTTTCATAAAGATTTCGATATCGAAAGTTCCATCCAACAGTTTACTTATCTGCGCGTTATAATTGACAGACGCGGGAATACTCGTGTAGACATCATTTCCAAAGTGACAAGAAACTGTGCAATCATGGCAGTGATCTGCAACTGAACTTGTATTATAACGTCCATCAATTATGACCCAGGTTATACAAAAATCGATGACCGAAAACTTGCCAGGTTTTAGCGGTGTAAATATTCATCTGCGCGTTTATTCAGATAAGTAGAATTTGCGTATAACTAATAAATTATTTATTGGTTTCATCAAATCAAAAACGTAATTTCCTTTTTTTTAACTGAATACTTTCAATTAAAAGTATTTTAATTGAAAGTATTAACAAAAATGTGTGAGTAATTAATTAACAGTAATTAATTAACACAAGTATTACTAAACAAAAATGTGTGAGGAATACTGAGATAATACTACGTTTATTGTTAGACGGTTACTAATCGAACGGCAAGTTAGTTTTTTTATTTTTCATAGAGGCATTTTTTATTAACAAAGAAGTCTATTGAAGAACCGTTTCTTTGATAATCGATGTGCTAAATTGAGCTTAAGTTTGGTTTAATCAGACAATAATTTATTTACTACATATTTGATGCGAGTAAATTGTTGTCTGTAGTAGAAATTGCAGACTGAAAAATTAATGTAAAAAAACATTGATATCTTTTTCATTGATGAATAATAACAATAATAGTAAAGACAACATGTTTCCATGTTACGTCATTCATCACCCCATTTTGAAATTCAAATACATCAGAACCGAGAATTATTCGAAGTTCTAAAAATGTTGCATTAGATTTCCCCCATCAACACATTTTTTAAATCCAAATCCATTAATGTATCAATTTCAAAAACTTCCTCCTAAAATGATTCTCTTTCAAACTGTCTTAAACAAGCTTGAATCAAATTTTTACCAAATGAAACCCCACTTTCAAACGAAGTTTTCAAAATTCCTTCACCAACTAACCCTAAATTCCATTCCAAACACTTTTCCCCCCAGAATTTTTATCTACAAACCATTCTACATAAAAACCACTCCATTCATCTTCCCCACTCAAAATCCCCAAACAATTCAACTCTTTCAAAATTTCAAAAATTCTCCGACCCGAAAACCTTAACCTCGAATTTCAAAAAGCCGCCCCTAATTGCGCAGCCCACCCCTGGCGCCAAGCCATGGGCCCCCATGGGCGAAGCTACGCCACTGTTATCATCTCGCCCTTCCTGATTCCTCCGCGTATACCGTGTTTGCTAAATGGATGGGTAAGTACGACAAATACGCAGTCGCGCTGAGTCGCGTATCGCACGGTGTCGGGCTGCGTTGTCCCGTAGTCGCAGTTGGACGTTTTGTGGGGCAAAGTGCGTGCAGTGGCGTCGACGACGATCCGCGTCGCTGCCGTCGAGAACTGTCGGATGACCCGGAACACGCGGACCAGCGCGCCCACGGAGCCGCGCAATTATGAAACAATTGCTGACAAATCGTACGTGCCGAAATACCGCCAGCTACGCCGCCAGTTTGTCGCATGTGCAGCGCCAGTTTCGAGGGCTGATGCCCACCAAAAAGTGGTGCACTCTAACGCGATAATTGGGCCGTAAATTTTTTTTTATTTTCAAATACGATTGGGGAAGAAGACGGGTTTGTATGATTTGATTTTGGGGGTTGAAATAGTGGATTTCTGTTCAGTTTTCTTGGGGAATGAAATGAAATGTTTGGAAAAAGTGGTGCAGTGTAATAGAAGTCGTTGTGGTTTGAATTAAATTGTTTTTGAATGAAATGTTTGGGAAGGAGGTTCTTTTATTGAGGAGTAAAACAGTGGGTTTGGAATTCGATTAAATTTCCTTGGAGGAATGGAATGAAATGTTTCCGAAAAGTGGTGCAGTGTAAGGGAAATAGTTGTGGTTTGAATTAAATTGTTTTTGAATGAAATGCAGCGGAAGGAGGTTTTTTATGAGAAGTAAAGAAGTGGGTTTAGAGTTATGTTAAATTTTGTTAAAAATGTTGTGGCTTGAATTAAATTGTTTCAAATTTCACGGTTGGGGAAACGGTTCTTTTATTACTTCATTTGGAGACTGAAATAGAGGATTCATTTCTGTAAAATGTTTATGTATAAATTGAATTAGACATTTTTGAAGTTGTGTATCATAACAGGAATAGTTTTGCCTTGAATTAAAATGTTTTAGGATATTCGTTTTGTGAGATAGATGTTTTTTCATTTTAAGGGCAGAAATAGTGAATACAGATTTCTGTAAAATTTCCCTCCGGAAATGGAACTGACCATTTTCGAAAAGCATCGCGCTATAAGACGAATTGTTGCGCTTTGAAATAAAATGTTTTAAGTTGTACATTTGGGGAAGAAAACGGTTCTTTTATTGTGACAACTGAAATAATAGATTCAGATGACTGCACAATTCCTTTGTAAAAATAAAATACATGAAAGTCTCTGAATAGCTCTGGCAATTTCTGAAATTGTCTGAAAAACTTGAAAGTGCTTGAGTTTTTAGTCTTTCAGAATTAAAAAAAATGGAATCATCATAAATTCTAAAAACAGAATTTATGATTGCTGTGAAAATGACAGCTTCTCAGAATTTTTCATTTTTCATTCGGAAGTTTTATTTATTTATTTTTTTAAGATTTCAATACATTTGTCGTGAATTTACAGTTTTACTGAAAAATGCGTAAAAAATTAAATTTGAAATTTTTATAAAATTGTCAAAATGTACAAAAACAGAGTGGCAGTTCAAACATTATTAGACGAGTAAGTAGGAAAACGTGGTGAAACAATTTTTATCTTGAAAGTTGAAACAATTTTTCAAACTTTCTTACCCTTTTGAAATGCATACAAACAATGCTTTGTGCACAGACGAATCGAAATATTTTTAGCGCGCGAATATTGAAAAACATATTTTTACTGCGTCCTGGAATATTTTTGTCTGATATTACGAATATTTGATTGCCTCTATATTTGCGAGTGCATAACAAATGCGAAGATTGTTTTAGGACATCGAACAATATTTCTGGAATGCTTGAAACGTAACAGAAAAATGTTATGTTTCAATGGAAAATTTTTTGTCATCATAGCTGTAACTATAGCAAACTGAGCATACATCTTTCATTCACGACAACAATGATTTATTTATAAACTGTTATGTTGTTATAATGGTCATATCTAGTAAAAAATAGCTTTCGAATCATTATTTATCTGCAATTATAGCTATAAGTAACAACAATAAAACATTCATGATTAACCCAGCCAAGAAATCATTTTTTCTTCATTTTCTTATGGTTCAATATAAAAGTAGCAAACTTAACATACTGACATACCTAGCAAATAATAGGTATTACATTCTTGTTTAATAATCGTTTAGCTAAAATTGTAGCAAAATATCTACCAATTTCCTTATTCCCAAATATTATATTTATAATGCTAGAATTGGTGGCTAAAGTTATCAAAGAAAGTTAACAAAAACATTCTAGTCAATTAATTTTATTTGTTAAGCTAAAATTACTCTGCTAATCCTAAAACACGAGAAAAATAAGTCTCCCATTTTCTTCTCTACAAGCTTAATCTCTCCCGCAATAAAATGAACTGGTATTTCCTCAAAACAAGTCTTAACATCACAAAAAAATTCTGCTGAAATCAAGGCAAAACGTCTCTGCCATAATTTTTTCCCTCAAAAAACACCTCATAATAATTCAGACTGGTACTTTATCCGAAAAAGACACTTTGTTACACGTGAGCCAGCAGCGTCCCAGCAATCAAAGACGATCCGGGTCGCAAAAAATTATGACAGTGATCCGTTCCACTTTTTCCCGGCATCATTCATCTCAATCGGACCGCCGAAATAGTCGCCCGGCGTGACACTACGATCGGGCCAACTTTCCATTTTGCACAGCCGATCGGCTGAAAACCCGCGCAAGCTTTGCAGGATCGATATTTATCACTTAAACGGCAAACCGAATTTCGCTCTTCCGTTTCCTGCCGTCGTCTCGACACAGCGTCACGTGCTGAAAAAGCTGCGTTTTATCATGTATCTGTACCTGTTACGCCTATGCTCTTGAAAAAAAACAGTCATTAAAGAAGACTCCAATCTTTTTCGTGAAACCAAATTGTCTTGAGACGATTCCTCTTGTTCTAAGAGGATTTACAGTTTGGGATTTCTGTAAATTTATTTTCTAGTTGGAATTATTTACTTTGATATTATTATACTTAAAATTGGGATAAGTATCATAAAAATTGTGTAAACTGGTAGAAATTGTATAAATTATATAAAAAAATTATATAAATTATCACAGATCATAAAAATAATCATAAAACATTAAAAAATTGGTAAATTTGGTAAAAATAAAAAAAAGGTTCGATTCTAATATGATATATTTTAACATTGATATCAATGATTGAGATAACGGACCGGAAGTTGCAACGATATCCGGGCTTGATTTTCGGGCGTTGCGATCATACGGGTTGCACGGTGTATCGGGAAGCCGAGTGGAAAACACTTAATTTCCAGTTCAATCGGTTTCTTTCTTCAGCGACGCCTTTGCACCTGCAAGGCGTTCTGCTGCGTCGCAGCGCAAAAGTCACCCCAATTCTCAGAATGCGAACTATGCTGTTAACTATGTATTGTAGGGTGCATACGTGAGTCGAGACTAGAAATTGCATGTCCGTTTTGTGAAGGAAAAATGCGCCGCAGTGGTATTCCTTATTTCGTGTCTGCAAAATTATTAACGAAACATTCCAGCCCTGGAATCCTTTTAATTCCCGACTTTCTGGCGTAAATCGAAAAATTTTAATAAAATTTAAATATATTTTTCATAGCAATCATGTGTCAAAAATAGATATATAAATCATATAAATTAATGGAGGTAAAAAAGAATACCTGCATTAAATGGTTCATTATTAAATTATCTCAAAAAGTACTGAAAGGTACGTTAAAAAATTTGAACATTTATAGGTGTATATTACATAAATTGTTATATTAATAATAATTTTTTAATTATATTTTATATTGTCACATTGTGTATGTATGCTTTATATAAATAAACTTTTACTTTGACTATCATAATGGTCCCGCCTTAAAGCTGGTTTTTCGCCTCTTTTTTTCAATTTTCCTCTCTCTTAATTGATTACTCGGCTGATTGTTCGCGAGCAAATACGGTAACAATTCGGTCGAAACGAGTGTTGACTCAGCCGCAAAGATGTTCGACGAATAATTAATCGAAGTTTATAACGCGAAATTGAACGGCCGCGACAGGTAAGGCCGTAATCGGGCGGAACAAAGCGCTGATCAAAAGTGATCGCGCGGCGAGTATTTGCCATAAAAAGTTATGAGTTTGTATTGACGCGTCTCGGAATCCGCTCGCGAAGAAATTCCCGCGCGGAATTGAATTCTGCGGGAATTAAGTCGGCGGATTTGCCGGCGAACGAAAATAAGTTTGCCCGACGACAAATTGTCGAGAAATGGCGAATTTCTTCCCTTGTTCGGTCGCGTTGCATTCGGCTCACGTGATGCCGCAGAATGTTGCACATTTTCATACGGTTCCGCCGTTTTTACCTTTGACGTTGTTTCGAATCATTTGAGTTATTTGTGTTTGGGGAAATGCACAATGGAGTAACGTTGCGATTTGTGAGAAAAATTTCAACGATGGGAAATTTTATAAAATTTATAAGCATTCTAAATTATTATGCAACATACTCAGAGAGTGGTATATTTAATTTAAATAAAATCTTTACTTAAATACGAACCTACTAGACTATTTACATAAATTAAATATATTATTTATTTGAATGTACAAAATGATTTATTCATATTAAATAACGTTTATTCCAACTAACTGTAACCTTTAATTATCTGAAATGTATATAACATTTCAATTAAGTGATTGGTTTATTTAATTTTAATAAATAGTATATAATAGGTTCGTATTTAAACAAACCGTTCTCTTGAGTGTAATCGCAATATGTGGTCAACATTTTGCAACAAATAAGTAGAAAAAACTTAATTGCTGTAACCGGGAATTGAACCCGTGACCTTCGATGTTGAAGACTGAGTGTATAACCACAAAGTCTTTGTTTTTTCAAGATAATGCCATGCAATTATTGCACTCAATTTTAGAAAAGTCTACAAATTTTACATTATGCACTGAGAAAACTAAGTGGTAAGAAATCACCATTTAAGTGGTAAAACCTTAAATGATATATTTATTAACATTTTATTAGTTGGCTCTTATAAAAAAATATATGATATATTAATTAACATTTTATTATTTGGCTCTTA
>JABFPB010007134.1:0-11322 GCA_022817645.1 Ceratoteleas bidentatus | reverse complement strand
ACATTAAACAATCTACAACACATCATGTTTTCATTTTCAATTTTTTTTGAATTACATAACCAGTATTTACTACAATATTTACTAAACATTGAGCAGTTTGTTCGACCATTAAATGAATCATTTGCAAATGAACTCTAACCCGTTTCGCTTCCCTTCGTTTGCAGTTTTACTGAGCATTTCAACAAAGTACTGCGTGCTCAATCAGCTGCACCAGCGATAAAAAATAAAAGCAAACTGATCACGAGAGCAACGATAACAAGACATTCCCGGTCCCTCCCACCGATTCGAAACTTCGGCGAGCTGTATTGACGTTGTCCGTTGACCATTACTCAGTAATTATCTGCCAAAAGAATAAGACGACCGTCTCGAAGAAGTCGCTGACTCAGTCGCAAACTTTTTCCCGCGGGCTAGCAATAATTTCGGATTTCGTGACCGAACAGCTTCGTCGTTTTTGCCCTAACCTATAAAGCCGTCAGTTTTACCATTCGGTACATAATTGTCGCCCACATAAATTAAAGGGGTCATTGAATACTGCGCCACAATTACCCGACAATTGCGCGTCGACTTTTTCGTCTCCCTGTTTCTCCACACTGTTTGCCGCTCTTGCGCATATTATTTGGATATCTCGTAGCGCCGCGAACTTAATTAGAAGTTAAACATAGTCATTAGAGGAAACCTTCTAATTTGTCGACATTGACGTTTCCCCAATTTCGTGATTAAAAGCCGTGACGATATCGCAACGAAATGACATCATTCCGTAGAACTTGAGCGAACATCTATTTTTTGTATTTAACCTTTAATTTCGTATTACAATTACAAAGCACGTCATTTTGTTACGTCGTGTCGTAAAAATGAACAAATCAAGCGCCGATTTACCGGAAGATATCCTGAAATAATAGTGGCTGGAGGAACCAGTTTACTCACCTCCCAAAAGGAACAGACCGCAGGCTACGATCGTCCGATGATCCGAGCAACAATGACCAATCAGAGCGGAGATGGTGCCCGCGAGAATCAGCACCACCGCCATCAGCTGGAATGGCGCGGATATTCTGGAAAAAGAGATGACCTCAACATCAGACTCAATGTTTCGTCGTTTCATTTGCTAATGCTTTAATACAATATTTCTTGGGGTGAATGCCTCGAAACGCACATCCGCCGCGAACGATGCCTCGAAATGTCGAAGAGACCATCTTATCGGGGCAAAAAACACGGATTTAAAAGTGTCACCTGGAATTAGATAAGATATTATCATGGGACGACGCCTCGCCGCGGAACATGAAAAATGAATCAGGATAAGGCAGGAAAAAGCGCGGCTAATAAAATTGTGATTGATCTCCTCATGAGCCCGAGACTGCAAATTCGTGTACTCTATGTCCCGGCGCGACGCCGATGCGCCGTAAAATGGGTTCGCTGCTCAAGTATATGACTTTTTATACGATTCGGCGATCTACGGCCGCGCGTATTTCACGTTTGTTTAGAAATGCCGTAAGTTTCGTTGACGCGCGCGGCGATAAAAAGTTGGCCGCCGAGTCGCTCAGCTGACTGGCGCGCATCGCGCGCCCTCTTTGTCATTTTCGTAACATTTACGGGCGCGGCGCAAATCGTCGTAATTCGGTTGAACTTGGTCGCGGGAGTTGTACGCGAAAAGGCGCTAAAAAATGCAAGTAAAATAAGGCTCGGAGATGAAATCGCGGTTAATAATTTTGCCGTGCGCGCGCAAGGGAACGCGCGCCGCAAAAAGTGTATTTTGCAATTTAATACCCGTGTAAAGTGAATTAATGCAAAAATCATCGCCCCGCGCGTTGTTTGCAGTGGAAACGCGAAAATGGCTGGCGAGCGTCGTTATTAATTGTTAATAACGACGCCTCGAGTGCAGGAAACGAAAAAGAGCGCACTTCGTGATTCCAGGTGAATTTTTAATCACTTCAGCGACATTACTTGAACTTTTTACAAATTATTATATCGTGTGATTATTCCGGTGATATTCGTATCCTAAGTAATGGACTGTAAACCTGCGGTTTTCACTGTAAAATTGACAGTATAGATTTTTGTTAGTGAGTGATAACCCCAATGGTGTAAGGAAGTACGTTTATTTGCTACAAATATACATATATTTATTTGCTATAAATATACTTTCAATTATCCCCAAAAATCATTGATTTGGTACCATTTCAAATAAATTATTTAGTTATGGTAAAGTGAATTTATTTGGAACTAATACATTATTTTTCTGAATGTAGTTTACTTATAAATTCTTGGCTACATAATTGAGAATGTATTACCAACTAAAAAGTTTTTCTCTTAAATTATTATACTCCGATTTAATTTGGGGAAAACATTTCACGTAGAGATAATTTGACGTCGCAACATGTGGTGCATTTTCGGTAGTTGTTTGAGTTATCCCGTGATTTAGCGAATATTTTTGTTTTTAATTTAACTTTTTTTAAACGTAATTTACGAGCAATTTTGCCTGGCACGCTATTTTTTGCTTGTTATCATTTTGTATATCAATTTCGCATTGCTCTTATCAGCACATTAATTTTGATATGTAGTTTGACTAAGTGAGTTACTATAACCTTTAGGTTTAAAACCATCAAACGAGCGATGTTTTTCCATTCCAACGAAAGTAATGACCCGCTCTGTTATTTATTCGCAATATACATTCCTACTGAAGCAGCAGCGTTTCATATTTGTGAGAATTATTTTCGGTGTATTGATAATCGAATAGCATATCGCTCAGGTTGTATTATTTTCATTTTTCTAGTCATAAACGGGTGTTTGGTGATATTGAGATAATCTCGATTAATTGGGTTAAACAGTCAATTGATTAATCGTATTAAAATCGTATTTGCTATGTCTATACATACAGATAAAATACGCAGCCGGCTTTCGAAGTCATTGTGCGACTCTGTTTATTTTTAATGTTGCAATAAATAGCGTTGTATTTCATTTCAATAAATGCTTTATCTATCGAAAGTTTTCGTATAATTTGACGTTAATATTTAGGTTAGATCTGCGTTTCAGCAAACTTCGCGAATAATTATAGACGTGCGGCTAAAATTGAATTGAAGTCCAACTTTGTAACGTCGTAATTGAAACTTGAAAGCAATTTTCTTGGTTTCAAATACAGTGAAAGTTGTGATTGCATTGCTACGTATAACAGCGGTACCATCTAACACATCCAGGTAAAGGGGTTTGACACTGCTATACGTGGGGTAACACCAAAACTGTAATATGCGCGTCGTAAATATTGAAGTGTTCGGCACACGCCGTTCGATGACGGCAGCATTTATGCAACGCTCCACGGCTCGCACAGCTGCTTATCAATGCGCATGAAATTGCTGTCATCGACATGTTTAAATCTCGCATTTTCGTTATATGCCGCGTTCTTTTTTTTCTGTTCACTGCCAGAACCCGCCGCACGAAATATAGTTTTAATACGTTCTCGGCAATCATCCTGCTTTAACGAGAACGTTGGAAAATAATTCGCAAATTAGGATTATGAAGGTTCTACGGTATTGTCATGAAGTTGATTACTTATCATTATATAAAACACGTGTTTGGACCATTTGAAGATAGCAAAATTTTGCATAAAATATGATTCTTCGGCTAAACACTTTTTTCTTTACAAAAGAAATGTTTTTCATAAATGCAATGAAATATTTGTCATTTATGAAAAAATGTTTAATAATAAAAAATTATGATTTATTTAAATTGATTTTAATTAAATTAACTTCGTAATATTGTTATATGTTAATAACTTAAATATAGAAAATAACGATTATTGAAGTTTGCAGTGTCAAGTGGTAAAGTTTCTCGACTTCAAGTGATAACCCGCATCATTTTAATTACTACTATTACCATTTAGTTTCGTTAGTACAGCATTACGCAAACGGGATACGAGCACGTGCATTTGTATAATTTCAATTTGATAATTAATTCTGTTTCTGAAGTGAACATATAAATTCATAACCGTACGCGTTCGGCGAAGTTTCCTGTGGGACCGAACAATTTTTGATTCATACCAAACACCATGCGCAATGTATCAAAACTGGTACTCGATTTCTCCGGGGATGCTTTGATTATGCATCATTTTTTATACATACGGGAGCCATACCATTGAAACACGCGACATGGAAATATCGTAAAAAAGTTGAGCGAATTAAAATTTCGCGTTGATTACTACCCGTTGATAACAATACACCCAAATAGACTACCCCAAAAAAATGAGTTTTTCCAGTACGCTCTCATGCGAGTCATTAAACAAAAAACCCTTTCACTAATGCTTCCCAATTCACGAACGAATGACCATCGCATTCAGATTATCCTATTTGCCACTATCATCCTGATTTTTAAAAATTGAAACACTGCAAATTAAGGAATCTCTCGCAAGATTTTATTTCACTTTTCCCAAAAGTGTACGGCGAGATACAGTGACTTGTTGTTGCTAAACTCTGAATAATAGCCGCGATAATTGACAGCGCCGAAACTAACAAAGGGTCGGTCGCCTTAAATCTAAGCACATTTTATTGGATGTTACAAAAAGAGGTGTCCGGCGTTTCTGTCATTCTGGAAGCAGCTTGCGGCAGCAGCAGCAGTCGCGTTAATAACGCGTTCGCGCAGTAGGCGTTGTCACAGTAAATAACAATAAAACTCCATTAATGTGGTAGTGCCGGTAGTTACCGGTTCTGGCAAGCTGCCAGGAACATACCGGCACGGCTATTCATCCCATGGAATACGCGTTGCGAGGACCACACTCCTCCTCCTTTACCTCCAACAACGCTCGAATGCCTACGTATGAGCGTATGTAATGCAGAACGGTTATGCCGCATTACGCGCAGCAATGAGCCCTCTATCTATGGCTGACCAATCGCTCGCCTCTTCTCCTCAAAATCGTCCGCTGACATCGCCCTAATGAATTCAGTATCTGACCGCTTTCAGCCCTTATTTCGAATTTACTACTTCGCCTCGATTTGTCCCGTCGTATTTCTCGTTACGGCGTCTAAAGTGCGCATTACCGTCCACGGTAATTGAGCGTTTCCGCGACATTGATTGCCGTTCAATCAAAGAAATCAATTAAGTAACGGGCGTAAAAAACAGTTCTCCGGTTGGCTCGGGAATCGCTCATCGGGCTATCTCGCGCACGTCCGAAGTCACTTAAACACGTCCAGGGGGCCTCTAAAATGTTCGGAGAAAAAGCGAGAGAGATGGGGCCGGCGAAATAATTACATTTGTCTGTTGATATAAGCGCCGCGCTTATTCCGCCGGGTGACATGCTCCGAGTCCGACGTTTAATGAGGCGAATTTTCAAACGAGTAAACAAATGGCAAATCACGTTAGCGGAATTACTGGTTGTGATTGTCGTTACATTCGAATTTACTGCGAACTGTAATGCAGGTTCATGTATCGATGTAGTAAAATGTAAATATTTTCAATTAAGCTTTGCTATGTCATATTGGAAATCAAATGGAAAGGGAATGTGTACGCTAACGTTATCTGCATGCAGCTTGGGATTTTTCGTAGCGGAAAATGTGATATGGCAAACCACATCAGACATGTAGGCGTTATCAGGATTTGATGTGGCAAACATCATCAAAGGATTCCTGATGACCTGATGAACCATATAAGGTTCCAATGAGGTTTCCTCATTGGAGGAAATAAGGATACCTCATAGGAACCTTGGAGTCGAATGTAACGATTGGCATCGGTATTCCTGACCAAATCCTGATCATGGCCTTATAAGGGTTTGGTCAGGAAACCACATCATTTTATAAAGCTAACTTTATCAGGTCCTGATCATGTTATGATAAGGCAAGCCACATCTTATTGTTCCAACAGCTCGGGGACAAGTCAGTGAAACTGCAAACTGAGCATCGAGGGTTCAATTCTCTTCTCAGTCATTGCATTTTTTTCGGCACATTAGAAGCCTGATCAGGTTTCCATATCATATCCACATCGATTCCTACCGTTACATTAGTGATGAGGGCCTGATGTGAATGCCTGATGAGTTTCTGGTCAGGTGATGTAGCATCCTAATAAGGCCCTTATCTCAGCACCATCACAATTTTTACTAGGATTGTGGAGCAATTAACCCCTTTGTTGTGGTCCCAGAGTGGCAACGTCCTCGGAACATGTCAACACCTTCACCTGCCTTCTGTTTTCCGTTAATCTACTCCTGCACAGAACTCAGTGGCAATGTAAATACCACCCAAAGACCTCCCTGTATTTGTTGAGAAGCTACCCAGCAGTGACTGTCTTATCAGACGACAGACCCCAATCCGTCCAGAGGGCGCTGTATTAACACTTCCCCTCCTATTATATTGTTGACGAAATGCTATCCTGATGTGTGCTGAGGGCCGTTAAGTGCATTATCTGGAATCGACACGGCTTAAGCAACGTTGAATCGAAAATAGTATACAATTTCGCGGACTCCGAGAATCACGTACCCGCGAGTCGCTTATTCATCCGCATCATCAATATTTCTTCAATTTTTCATTTCATCGTTTCCTGGAATTCGTTGGCGTTCTTTCGCTCGTTTGCATGCTTTTTGCCAGTTTTTCCTTCCGACGATTACAATAAATGTGTTGCAAATGTATAAACGACGTGCATTGAATTAAAGAAAGACGAAGAAAAACGAGGAATTGGATTTCCGCAGACTATTTTATCTCCGACGTTTGCAATGAATGTTTTATTTCGACGACGACTTCACTTTTACGGGCCGTTTTTCTCTCAGGTGCCCGAATTACAACACTAATGTTTCGGAATAACACCTGACCCGCGGATTAGCTGCTTTGAAATATCATTAACAGTTTTTCTTGCGAGGACGAATCCGCGATTGTGCAATCGTGAGTCGACGAAAGTTCCGGGCGTTAAAAGTTGCTAAACTAAATGGCACGAAAGTCGAGCGCGAAAATATCACTTTCATTTCGAATTACGGCGGCAATCGAATGAAAACAAAGTATTGCCTTCGCTTGTGTTTTCCCGAGTGCCTGCATTCTGTGCCATTTAATATTCTTCCTTTTTTGCTCAATTCTATTTCGTTTCTGTATAAATAGCTTTTGATTTATTTCCAGCGCATCGAATTCGATGGTTTGCTTTGCATAATGCACGTCTTCGCGACTGGGTACGAAAAATTAAATTACCGTCCGAGGAAACGAAAAATCGGCAACTCTGTAATTGACGAGAATTATTCGTCGAAGTTTAAGTCAATAATCACTTTGCGACTCTGTTACAGAAGTTTATCTTGATTAAAACAACAGTGACTTCGGACATTTTTTCTGCACCGAGCCACTTCATTATTCAGTCGTCAGGCGTTTGCAAAATTCTATTTATTTTAATTTGAATATTATGCGAAAAACATATCAGCGTGTAATATCTTCGCATGAAGCTGCGTCATCGACAAGCTAAAATTGATATAGTAAGCTTTAACTCTTGGATATTAAATGCACTCAATCTAAACGCGTTAAATAACCATTGGCATTTATATTCCTTAAGGGTATTAAAGAAGGATAAAACAGTTCAGTGCCAAACGTGAAAGTAAAAGCCGTCGAATGACTCAATTGGATTCACTTTAAAAATGGCGCAATTAAATTGCTGCGATTCTTATTCAAATTCTAATCAACGATACATACATTCTTGATTGATTTCAAAACGTACGCAATTGCATTTCCTTCGTTGTGCATTCACACTGTCGTGTGAAATATTCATTCGGAATCGATGAAAAATATTAACATAACGCACGGCGCGCGTCTCGATATACGTGAGAATTTATTCCGGAAATACGTTTCCGTTTTCCAGGTCCGCAATTTTCGAAATAATTCTGTGCGTTCATGTTCATTTCAGGAATTCCGTTGAATCTCGCATGGGTAAGACAATCTAAGTGACTTTTCGCGAATCAAATAGCTTTGAGAATCGAAGTTTCAATTTCCAGCGCACCTCTCCACGAGAAAAACAATCTTTTCCATTAGATTCCTTTTCTCAGCGAGAAAAGAATATCAGCAATAGAATTGCTAATCTGGCTATAAACACAAGGCGCGCGAGTATGGTCGATTCATCTGCTTTGAGAGAGTTGGATTTTACGAATATACCCTGCGAAATACAACGTTACATTTCTAATGCTTAAAGTTCCATTAGAGTAATACGATGACACTCTAAGATTATTATTATTATCGTTGTACGGAGAATGAAGATTGAACGTTCGAAAAGTGGTATTGCCTTCGGATTAAACCTTCCCATTGTCGTTTCAGCTGACGGTATAATAGTAATTTGCACCGTTTTTCTTTGCGATACGATGTTCGCTGTTGATTATAAATAATTCTATCGGAATGATTTTCATTATCCAGAAATGGCATTTCAATTATATTTGTAGTCATAATACGCTTTTGTAATATTACACGAAATCTGTAATCACAGTAATGTAATCCTTTACTGACCAATATTCTTTTGAAAGCATCAAACAAAGATGCGATCAATATGATATGCAATGTTTGAAAATGTAAATATAAATACATATCTTTAAAGAATTAATCTGATTTCGAGCGTACGATATGAAACCTAAATTCGTAAAATTACGCGTTTTTGAATTATATATCACACATTAATATATTAATATATTGCATAACAGTCTATGCAATATATTAATATATTAATATATGATATATAATTCAAATACGCGAACATGTACTATTTAGGTATTTTTTTAATGGCTGATATATTATATTCAGTTTATTTACATTTGATATAATTACACTTTATTGCGATATTTTTTTCTAATTTTCTTTTTAATTTCACAGATCGTTTTCAATATGTTTACGACGTGAACGCAGAAAATATTATTATATGAATTGGAAGTTGGATAACATTTTTCCAGGTAGATGGTAGAGACTGGAATAAAAACATATGAAGAAGGTTAAATTATTTATTTAAATACTTTTTCCTAATTTTCTTTTTAATTTCACAGATAGCTTTCAATTTGCAGAAAATATTCTTATATGAACTGGAAGTTGGATAACATTTTTCCGGGTAGGTAGTAGAGAATGGAATAAAATCATATGAAGAAGATTTCAAATTATCAGTGAATACGTTTATATTCTTGTTCATATTACAGAAATTCTCTGCCATATGACATATTTTTCATTACAGTTCAATGAACATTTCTCGATTTATCGTTTGCGTGGAAAATCCTACGCAAAAATTAATGGATATTGTAAGGTGGAAGTAGCAAGAAGAGTAAGGGTGGAAAAACCTCATACTCGAATAGTTTTGAAAAATGTGTTTCATGTAATGGAAACTATTTTTATTTCGGTAATTATCCAAGCTCTGTTAAAAAAATTTCTGAGTCGATTTTTTGCTATTACAGCACAATTTAACTGACAAGAATACTAATGGTTTTAACTAACTCTTCTGATCAATTTAACTGTTAATTTAGATATTTTTGTTAATTTTCAGTATTACCGTACTTCAGTTTAGTCAACAACTAATGCCAAAAAGCATTAGACCTAGCTGTGATTATCTGATTTTAGTCTGCTATTTTACTCTTTATCAGTTCAGATATAGTCTTCTTCGTCCAATGTGCATGATTAAAAAATAATCGGATACAGACGTCTCACCGATGACATTTTCGTGAAAAGTGTGATAAAATAAATGTATCCAACGAAAAGTTTATTCGTTGGATACATTCGTAAAATAATAGACTCTTATTTTTATATGTTTGCGTAGAGCATTCGAAACTGCATGGAATCTAGTCTCCGAAATTCGGAGACTAGATTCCATTTCACACTACGTAAATATTTCATCGGTCGAGACTTCACTTCCCTAACACACTATCACTTCATTTTTTGCTTCGATCCATTGAAAACACATAACCCGAATACCGAAGGATATTCTTGAATAGAGCGTAGTCTCTTTTTTCATCGACAAATTACTCATCCAGCACTTGCACATCCCCAACGTGGCATTTTGTGTAAAAGTGGCATCGGACGCAAAATCGCGCTGATTATGAGCAAGGTGGAAAAAATGGCGTTATTAGCGCGAAGGCGGCTGACCAAGGCGGCATATTACTACTCGACAGAATGTGATATATGGCCTCTGGGCCTGCCAACTCATTGCCTAATATCCACGGCGGCCCGGCCGGCTTTGCCTTGTCAGCCAAAACTATTAATTTTGGTTTGCCGGACGGTGCTTCGTAGATAATTCAATTTAAGGCCGCTGAGCAGCTGGGTCAGTCTGCCCAGAAAGCGCCTCGCACGAAATTAGTGAATGATATCGGCGGTCGGCGTCGTGGTTTTCAGCAGGCCGGCCGATAGTATTCCAATGAAGTGCAATCCGCGCGCGTATTTTAGAATGCATCACGATGAAAACCGGGCACACATTTACGGCTTATATTATTGAGTTAAGCCGTCGGGCATCGGCAAATGCAGAAACAAAGAATGACCTGATTGAAGCTGCGTGAATAGCGCACTCGTTTTATTTACCCCGTCGCGTTTCGACGAGTCCGAAATTATGGCGCGTAATGGAATTTTAATTAAGACGGATAAGCAGTGATACATTCGTGTTTCTGTAAGCTAAAAATGCGCCCGGCATTTTGCGTAACGAACTTTACTTTTTGTGTCCATTTGTCGGCAAGCATTTGCATTGCGGGAATGAAATAATTGATTGTTAAAAACAATTGCGGCCGGCGAGTGCCTGCAAAGCGAGTTACGAAAAACAAGGCTCCAAATCCAATGGAACGCTCTGCGAAAATATTTCTTTAGAGACGTCGCGGCCCAAATACAAATTTTGTCTAGTTACTAGAGAGACAAGTTTAGCTGTTACTACCACTGGGTAAAATACCTTGATGGGTAAAATAGCTAGCAAGCAGGCAGACGTGTAACGGAGAAATGTCAAAGAAACTGATCATTTTAATTATATTGCCATTTTATAAATAAAATGTTATTAATGTTGTTAAATACGGTTTTATCACGTCTACTTTAATTGTTTAACGACATTATTGCAGGTAAGCATTTTTGTCGGTGAAAACTTTTTTGTCGATGTTGGGAATTGAACCCGCGATGCTGGTGCCGTAGCGCAGCTACGGCATCCTTTTTCTGATTTATCAAGATTTTAGTTGACTCTGTTGATTTTATATACACTTAATAGTATATTATTTAACTTGTGGGAGACGTCGTTATTTCTCCTACGCGTGCGAAGTTTGCAGCACGAGCGGAGCGAGGGCTGCAAACTTCGAGGGAGATAAGAAAAAAGTCCTTTTTTTGTTAAAGGAGGTTATGGAGGAAAAAGGGTTTAAAATGTTAAAAAATTGTAATTATAATAATATTATGTTCC
>JABFPB010007133.1:0-11320 GCA_022817645.1 Ceratoteleas bidentatus | reverse complement strand
CCGCGTTGGCGAGATAGCGCGGTTGCGACACCGCGGTGGAGATTGGTCGAAGCAAACCAGAGAGGGGGGAGGGGGTGGGGAGGGGGGAGAAGGTGGTATTTTTAGCCCTCCGAAAGCCGTGTTTACAAACAATATTCGCGATTCCGGGGAAAGCGCCCTCTGGCGGCCGGCCGATGTTATCGAGCGCGGAGACCGGCGCGAGCGCCACCTGGCGGGCCGTTTTCGCGGCTCGCGACCTCGCGGCGCGTGTTTACTTTATCGCCGGGCAATTAGCGCCTTCGACTTTCGCCATTAAGCGAAGGTCACTTTGAGGTCGCGCCGACGGTATCTCGGTTGTCTGCGACGCTAGACAAAGTGCGACGAGTCGCGCGGGCAAAAATAGGAGCGCGATTTTTGGGGTCAGCCGGCGGCTGAAAGGTCGACGCGATCCCGCGAGTTGGGGCGCGGTCGGGGCGAGGTGCGTGGAGTTTTTACCCGGTAGCTGTGAATCAGTTGAAATTAAAAAGTTGTAGATGTGAAATGGACATATAACCAATTTGGATATAAAAGTATAAATTGTGTCAAATTGTAAATCGTAATGGTGGAGATTTGAATTAAATTGTATATCATTGGAAGTTACATTCTGCAGAATCGAAGAAGAATTCCTTTCTCTATTAAATTAATAGAGAAATATAAATTCGGCTATATCTTTCTCATGTTTAATGAAATAAAAAGACATTTTGAGAAAATATCAGATCTGGAATTAATTAATGAGCTTCAGCATACCCCAATAAACAAATTATTTCAGCCTCTTCTTAAGTATTGTTAAGTTATATAGACTCTTTAGGGTTTGGTATGGTGAATCTATATGCAAATATATAGTTGCCCAGGAGATAAGAATCAATTCAAATTAAAATGATCTAACTGTAAAATAAGCAAGACCTAGCGATAAAACCAACTTGAATGCAAATGTATAAATTATATCAAATTTGAATTAAATAAAAATGTCACAGAAAATTGAAACAAATTGTATCTTATTCGAAATTTCCAATTCGATTCTCCTGTTGGGTCATTTAACCAAATCTTTCTATAAATACTCTTTTTTACAACGCTGCCACACACTCAAACAAAAATATCAGTATAGGCCTATTCCATAACACTGGCGCCAACTACCGTGGCAGAAATTGTAAGCTCTGGGTTGATGGCAGCACAAACTTGTAAAACAGTAAAAAGAATAATTGCAGAAATGTGTTGAAACGAATGGAAGTTTCACAAATAGGCACAAAAACATAACAGCATATTTGGTAATTTAATATAACTGATAAACGATGACATTTGTTATAAAAAATTTGGTTAACCCTTTTATCATTAATTTAAGCAAATTCTTCCACAATCGAACTTTACTATGCTGACTTCAAAGTACTCTCCTAACAAATTAGAAACGAAAAACAAAACCAAATCCGGATTTCTAGGCAAACACACTACCAATCCAACAGTACTAACGGTTTTAGCTCGTTCACTTGAAAAACGAAACTCACACTACAGCAGCAGCAAAGATGCAACCGTGCTCTGCAACGCAACTCGCGCATACTATAAAAATAGTGATAAAAAGTCAGTAACATCGAAATTATAATTAGAAGTTCGATAGAGCGTTTCTTAATGGATAGCGTTAAAGAGGCGAGGGAGGCGGCGTTAATCAAAACCGTCTTAAAATAGACGGCGATGCACTCGCGCTCTCCAAAGGAATGACCCCGTCAAAAGGGCGATGCAATCTATGTTTCGTTACGAGAAACAAAGTTCGCGCTGTAACACGCGCGCGGGCGTGGTTTAGTAATCCATCCGCTTTACACCGACAAGGAAAGAGAAAGCGCGACGGCCCGATCGACGCGCCGCGCCGCCGGAGCGGCGAACAAGCGGGTCCGTTAATTCGATTGACGTTGCAAAATTGCAAAATCGTCACTGCAGTGACGAATGGAACGTTTTTCCAAAGAAAAAACGTGACTTTAGCAGAGAAAGGCCAATTTTTCATGAGTGCCAATTTGCACGCGATTTTTTCGCCGCATTGAAAACACTTTGCCAATCTTTCAGTTGTTATCAACGACAAGAGCGGTTTATGAAAAAACACGATTTTTCAACGTTGAATAATTTAGTTGAACAAAATACAGCGACGTGAAATTAATAAAAAATTCGTGCCGTAATGGGCAATTTAGATTATCTCGTGTTTGGAATTGCGATAAATTTCAGTCGGTACAACGGTACCATATTTCAAGCAAACAACAGAAAACTTTTTTGCGGCGTAACATTACAATTCAAACGCACAAAACGGTTCCCGTTTCGTCCGCGAAAAAGTGCCGTCCGACTAATTAAACGAGCGAGCGAAAAAAGCGAGCAAGAAAATCGGGTCACCGCGTCCGTTGACGCTGCCCAGCGTTGTTTTTTGCGAACGCGTATTGAAAAATGCAAATCCGGGCGGTTCGAAAACAGTAATTTTTCACTTCAACTTCCGATATTAATCGCGACCCGAATCGCTGGGATATTTATTGATAACCGCGATCGAAATGCACAGCTTAATTGGAAAGAAATCGTTTTTTTTTTCGTGTTCATTATAAATTTGTTTGTTAACCGATACAAGTTGACTGGATGATTGTTTGTGCACGTTGAATTAACAATATAGACAGCTGTGGGAGAGACAACCGACAAATGTTTTTCGTCCAAACTCTTCGGCTCGTCATTTCCGCCACGAAGACGCTCGCGATGGCCGCCACGCGTTGTATTAAATTCCAATTTATCTTCGTCCGCGCTAATTGGATTTCATTGAAATATTACAATTAACACCAGACACAAAACCAATTAAATTCAATTGCTTTTCGCTTAATTGGATTTTATTGACTGACTTCTGTTGGACGGCTCGCCCTAATCGCTGACCATGTGGAGCTAATCTTAGAGGCTAAACACCACTTTCAAACGGTGGTCATCGTTTGCGCCAATATGGTCTTATCTGTATAACATTTGAGCCAAAAGTGGCATTTCATTTACGCCACTGCTAAAATTACTAATTAATGAGTCTTTAATCTAATTCAAATAAATTTTTTATATGGATTATTTAATATGAATATTGTGAAGAACCTTCTCATTCGTCCATTTGTTAGTTAAAAATTGTTAACTTTTTCAATAGTTTAGATATTTTTAAAAAACGATATTTTATATGATTGATGACCATTGATGGCAAATGATGACCAACGCAAATTATTGACATTCCTTTCAGAAGTGTTCAGCTGTCAAAGCCTTTTGGCAGTTAAAACTTCAGTAATTAGAAATCATATTTGTTTTACATCGTTCACTGTAGATTTGAAAAATATTATATTATTGCACAACAAGCATTTTCTATAACCCAAATCTTTTCCATTAGACTTGACAGAGATTAATTCAAACTGAATGACTCTATGAACGACTTTCTTAATCGCTAGGAAAAATGAATTGCAAAATCGAAAATCGACTGACCACAGTCTTCATTACGAAATTCCCTTCAATTACGCACGTGCAACCACGCCATTCTTCCAGTCCTCATGCAAAATTCATCGCGCTCCTCTAAACCATCGTAATTAAGCCACAAAACATAAATCACCCTACCGCCATTATCTATTAAAACCTGCATTATCGATATCTGCATCGCCTGGCCGACCGAGCCTAGATGAGCGCAATTACCACAACCGCCGAACTATACAAACTTGGAACCTTCTGGCGTCCGCGACCCTTAAACCGCCGCCCGCGATAAGGAATGGACAGGCCAAGTTGAAGGACGCTAAACTTCCGCCGCAAGTGCCAAAATGATTAGTTGCAAGGTCGCCTATGGGGCGAAGAATTAGCTTGAATTCGTCAAGGTCAACAGAAGATGAGTTGGTTGACCCAAAATACGGTTACGCAGACCATTAACAAGTTGACTTTGATCTGTTCTGTAAACAATAATACCTTTGATTTGGAAGTGAAGATAGTAGGCGGTGATGGACAAAAGTAAACAAACATTAAGCACAAAGCAAAGCTTACCTTTTGTCTTTGTCGCAATGTTTACATACCCATCTCCTCCGATTATAAAGACTCACCAAACTTATTGCTGAATTTTCCACAACAACATTATTTTTAAACAGAACCCACTCTACCAGATTTGCGAGAATCCGCAATTTCGAATGACCGGTGAAGGTCGTCGAAAAATCGAGTTCAACGTCCAGCGAGGTCCCGTAACCCAGAAACCGCGGTATCGCGCCCGCTTTCGGAAAACCCGGACCCATTGTTCCCGACCCAGAAACCAGACCCGAATGACGCAACGTGATTTACCGGCGACAATTAACCTGAAACCACGCGCATTTTTGCGTCTGTCCTCTTTTCCCCATCTACCGGTCTCTCTCATTCCATCCATCTCTCTCGCCGGCGCGGCTCCGTTCCCCGATGCCGTAACGCAACTTTCTCCTTGTCCTCGAGCCAAATATGTTTGCACGCGCATTAATGAGCGACGTCATCCGAGATGTGCATTAATAAATTCGCATGTACCGTATGTTGCAGCGCATAATGAGTCAGGGGTGATGGAAACCGTGGGCAAACAAGTCCAAGTCGTGAGTGGACTGGGGGTGGGGGGTCCGGTGGGGCCAGATCTACATCACCATCATCACTCGCATCCCCACCCCCTCGGGAGCCACGGTCATGGTCACTCGTTGGTGAGCACCGCGACCAGTGCTGCCGCGAGAGGTCAGGCCCAGACCCACCAGCCCCAGCCCCCACTACCAACACACAACCAGCACCTACCGGCCAGATCTACCCCTGTTCAACTGCACAGGTAAGAGTTGCGCATTCTTCGTTCTTTGTTTTCTACAATGACTCGCTGGTTCGCGACCAGAGGGCGCAGGGAAAACGATTGAGGCGTCTGGGAATGTAGAAGGGTATAGGCTATGTAAGCATCTGATTTTTTTTACATTATAATAATGTTTTTCAGATAAATTATCATCATTGAAGGTAACAGAGTTGCTGAAATGCAGTCCACACAATCATACTTTAAATCGAAAGAAATTAAAGTATCAAATGCACGTCTCCCGGAATTAATGCTAACTTTAGCCGTTTTTTTGGCGCTGCGATCGATGCTTACATAGCTTATGAGGAAATCGATATAGCTTATGTGTATTCATGTGAGACTTGGGATTTGTGGGCGGAGGGAAAGATAATCTGTGGGTACCTGTAGTGAGAAAAATTGAAAGTAGGTAAAAGTGTTTTTTTTTTTTTTCGTTGAAATGATGCAACTCTGTGAAGAAGTTCAGCGAACTTCAAAACTACTCTTTACCTTCATTTAACTTCGAATTGAAGTTGAAACAAGTCTTTATCCTTTTTCAAGGACTATATGGAGTTGTTCTACCTATTTTTCCTCGGTGAGGTATTATGGGAAAAGAGGTAGAGGAAAATATGAATATATGCAGGGGAGAAGCAAGCTTTATTATATACTGGATACTACCTTTGCAATTTTTGTGTAGCGATCTTAAGATGGGATCATGGAAGCGTGTATTTTCTAAAATATGTACAACTTTTTGATTAAATTATGTAACCTAAGAGTTTATTTTTTTAAACAGTTATACAATTAGGAGGGAGTAAAGCATAGTGTTTTTGTTGAATTCAGAAGTTTATTTCATACCGGATGTGCTAAAGTTCAAATTTTGCCTCCATAGGTCACATTGAAATATATAGATCCCAATAGATTGCATAGTATTTCATCCGTAAGTTATAATAGGTTTTGGGATGTAAAAATAATGGAATATTTCTCTTTAAGAAGGAAATCGGAGAGTACATTAGAGAGTACATGTCTTCGCGAAATACGTCCGGAGTAGTTAACGCAAATTTAAATAACTCTAATACACTGCTGGACATCATGGCTGGCCAGTGATTATTCAGTACGAGTTAACATCTCCTGTCATTCACTATATAAAAAGTTCGGCTGCAAACAGTGAAACTTCTTGTATTATTCAAGCGACTTCGAGATAATTTAAGAGTTAAAGTGTTTTCATTTGATTTACTATTCGTTTACAATTATTCAACCTTTCTTCGGGAATAGATTTGGTAATTTCCTTATACAAACCGGAAATCCTGTTCAAAAAACCTCTCTGTTTAAAAAATTACAAAAAATCACTCTTTCTACAAGAGTCTATTATGATCTATCAAAAATAGATTTACTATCCAAAATATTGCTATTAAAGTTCACAGTGCAAAAAAAAACAAATATAAGTGGAAGCAAAAATCTCTTTAATATACTTTTTTCTATAATAAGTGTTTGTCACAGAAACTCTCGACGATCTCTATCCGTTCTGAAACCGAATTTCCCTCGGCGACGACTGTCATTGGCCGACGAATAATGCATACTGTGGTGTGGCAATTAACGGCGGCCCAATTTTCGCGGCGTTACCCAACCTCGCGCGCGAATAATGGAAAGTGAAATAACGCCGGACGCGCGAAAAAAACCGTCGGCCACACGAAGTGCCGAGATTTCGCGTGAATTTGCGGTTCTTATCGATAGGGCGATCACGTGGCTTTTGTCTCACAATAACATTTCTTTTGTCATTTCATATCTTCGCTGGGTTTTATCGAGGTCCTAAAATTCTTAACTCAGAATGACGCAGACGGAATTATAAATTTTATGACTCAAACGTTCCTCCTCCTTTCCTTCTCGGCACTATAAAAGATAATAAAGCATAAAGAAAAGACAACACGGCGTTTCGACTTTGTCATTGCCGAAAGCTTAAATAATTAAAGGAATATGCGCCTCTTTTCCGCGTGCTTTCGAGGCGGCGAGATAAATATCTGTCTCTGATTACACCGAGGGGACAAAAAGTTGACGTCGCAAAACAAAAGAGCCAACCGAATTAACGGATGATCTTTGAAGACGCTGACAGGGTCTGACAACACGCTGACATATATTTGCGAAGGTCCGGCAAAAATGACGTTATATTAAAAAACATCGCCTCTCGACACTGGTTCTACGACTGTCAAAAGTCCCAAGGCAGCAGTTTCACTTTCTTAAATAATCACTTTGCAAAATGCACAAAAATACGTCCCAGCATCGCAAATAACTTTTACAACATTTAAAAATATCACCATCAAATTTTAATTTGACAGTGACATTTTCTGAACATCGATTTTCATTTCGCCAAATACCCAAACCATCACACCTGGGAAATTCTTAAAATTACAGTCTACCCAGCAAAAAATAATGAATAGAAAAGAATACAAAAGAACTGAAAACTATAAATTGAATTCCTTTTGGGAAAGATTCTGCACTGATATATTTATTTTCAATTCTTTTCTATTCGTTTCTATTCCAGCCATTTCTCAATGTTTCAAAAGAGCAATTTTGAATTCTTCAGAAAGAATTCGTTTTTGTTCAATTCCAAAATCTGAATTCAATCTGACAAAATGAATTCTTTTCTATTCTTTTCAATTCCAGTTAGGATGACATTTTGAAAAGTTAACTTTGAACTCCCCAATTGGAATTGATTAAACTATTTTTAACATTCAAAAACGAAAAATGAATTCCATTTAATTCTAACGAATGCCGAATTTGGCTACAAATCCAATTCTTTTCCATTCATTTCTATTCCAAATTTTTTGCTGGGTACCTCATCCCAAACTTCACTTTCCTCTTCAATGCATCCAACTGCCCTGAAACTCGCCCTCCTCGCATTTGCGTAATGCGAATCATTTGTTTGCAAAAATTGCCTGAGACGTCCGATCTGCCTCGTTTCATAACATTCGTGCTTTTTAACCGCACAAATTACTTTAAGTGCTCGGCACGAACAGCCCCGCTTGCTCCTTTTTTCCTCGCATTTAATTACGCACGCCGACAACAACGATTAACCCTAAAATCAATAAGGCGCCCGCAAAATGTTCGCTCTTCGTACGCATTCAATTTCGCGTAAAACTGACACGTTAATTGCACGTCTGTTGTTTATTGAACCCCTGCCTGTCGTTTCGAAAATTCGCGCCACGTTAATTCGATTCTTCTGTTTCTCCGCTATCATAATGCCGAAATTTCGCGCATTACTCAATGGAATTCCGAATGCGGGAATCCAATTTGAATGGGCGCATCTTGCGCTTTTCGGCCGCGTGCATAACCTTGATGCATCAGCCTTCATTGGCTCGCTGCGGATTTATCCGTTTGTTACGTCACCACGGTGTATTTGGACGATAGCTTAAAAAGTGGCCGCGTCCTCGAGCCGAGTGTTTCTCTTATCTTTTTGCTGAAATTATAACGTTACTTTAATTATCGCGCATTGTTTTGATTCATTCAGCGGAGAGTCATTATTCTGGCCACGAGGATTGAGTAAGTCATATTATTCGGTCAGTGAATTTCGGCCAAAATCGAAAGAAAAGACCCGGCTACTCGAGGGTATCCAATGGATGAATGGGAGCCAGCCAAAGTTTCCTGTGACATTTCGGCAGGCGAATTTCAGGAATTCGAAAGGAACGAGCGTTTGTTTCCAATGGAATATTAATGCTGTTTTGGGGTTTGACAACGGCGCGAAAACATGTTATTTAAATATCAACGGAAAAGTATGATTTTCGGTTGCCATTTTTTGCCACTAAAACTTGATGTCCGTCGGTCATTTAAATTAATTTATTTCGGCTCGTGAATTAAGTTGAACTTCCTCGTTCACGTTTCATTTCTCCTAAACGAATTACAAGGTTTCCAACTGATCCCAGCATTAACAAATTTATCGATCCTATCGTCCATTTATCATAAATGGACATCTACGCGTTCAACTTTCTTACTCCAATGCTCTAAAAGCGCTTATCGATGTAGGTAGTACAATTTAATGATTTCCGATTTAATTAAAGCAAAATTTTTCATCGGCCAAATTCAAATCATTTTTCGTTTTACGTAACGGCAGTTCACTTCATCATTGGGCAGATATGACTGATATCACTTCCTATACGAACTGCTATTAGACCGAAGAAATTCTTAAATATTGCCCAAATCGGTTCCTTTAATCGGTTCGCAAAAACTGTTATTACGGAATTGTGTACGTTCTCCGCGACTGTTGTTCGATGAAAGCGAAATACAAATCCGTATCCTCGTAACACTTATCATAAACGTGCAATGTACAAAGTCACGGTTGTTCATTCTTCCCGAAAATTTCGTAACTAGACTGGCGGACGTGCAGAATGCTTCGGGAATGTTTTCATCGTGATTCGCGCCAATAAAAGTGTACGTTCAAGTACGCGCGCCACGAATTCCGCATGAAAAAACATCGCGAACCGATTAGGTCTTGCATTACAAACATCCGTAATGATTATGATCGCGGATCCCGAGGCCGACGGGACGACGGTCAAATTCAGAAGGACAAAATGCCGCCTGACCTGCTTAGTTTTTTTCATCAGCAGGTTAAATAAGTGTCATCTTCAGCGGTCACGTTTGCGTGATTATGGCGCAACAATTATGATTGCAAATGATGGCTACCAATGCCAAAGCCAAGGCAACCAGAAATTATAAGCTAAGCGTTCGCCGGCAATAGATGGGACGCTGTTAAGCTTTTTATCCAAGTTATGAAATTTGGAAACATTCTGTCGGGCGTTTTGATGAGCAGACGACTGCCTTTTCAGAAGGACGGTGGATATCAAAAATTGTAAGAAACACATTGGGACATCCATTCGGGAAAACTTAAGAAGGAATTAGGATTTCATATTTGAGTCTGCGGTTTCTAGATTTTAATGAACTTCTCAGTAATTGGTAACGAAACAGCCAGTTTCGAAAATTTTTAACAGTCTGGTGGAATTTTATATTTATTTAAAATATACATCATTTTAATGGACTGTTCTAGAGTTTATAGTGACTCGTTTATTTTTCTATTAGAAGGTATTCAAAAATATTTAATGTGAATATATATATTTCGATTTTCATAGCCCACGTCTAACCTTCAAATTATCCTGTCAATTAATCATAGGGTTATGTAAAATAATTACATGAATTATTGTTAAACAAATTTTTACTCAAACATAATTGTTTTAATGTTTGTTTTCTATGTAATCAGTTAAACAAATAACAAAAAGTTCATTCAAATATGGCGAATGTCAGAATGCAGTACAGTTAACAATATAAAAAATCACATTTGAAGTCTGCACTAATTTTTCTCCTGGACTAAGATGCCCACTAATCTTTAAACCGAATTTCAGTTTCAGCTTCTCACATGCCTCCTACATAGATATTAAAACGCAACTTATGATTAGACGAAATTGAGGTACTTGTCCCCCCTTTCCCATTGTCATTTTAATAGCCGCCCGCTTCACATTCAACGCATAACATTGTCCGCGAACAATAAAATGTGTTCCCAGGGTTGACAGGATCGATGCCACGGAATGGCGGTTGATTGCATAACAGTCGCTCAAACTCCGCAGGTCGTTATTGTGGAAAAGTGTCCCCGCCGGAAAAAATGCGAAGCTTTTACGGTCCGAACGTGGCGCGCCGTAAACTGACAAATAATTTATGGGAATATTTTAATCGCGCGAGTGGCGTTACGTGTCATAAAGTTTGAGTCTGGTAAAATGCCAATTCCCCGTTCCGGAAGAGTTTGCTCGAGGAAGACGCGCCGCGTAAATGTCGAAGTCTTCCTACATCGTTTGACATCCGCGCCGCCGCTCTGCAGGATTAATCTCCTGTCTATTTATGATTGCACACGTGTTACGATAACGACGACGAAACTTTCTTCGGACAGCGAAACTGCCATTAACGCATCGCCGGGGATTGCGGTTGCACTTTGCGATTAATAAACGACGTAAAGCGAGGTTTAGTAGATCAGACCAAGTAGTCTACACGGAGAAAAAATTCTCTTAATTCTTACTATATTATATAGCATTCCGAGGACGAAAATTCCTTTTTTAGTATTTGGTACAAGTATTTCTCATAATTTTCCCGTATTATTTTCAGTTCAGTAATTTAAAAATAGTAATACCTATTTTTAAATTACTAGTTGTGGACGTGAATACATTGGTGAAACCGGCAGAAATGTGGAGAATCGAATGAGAGAACACATTCAATATTACAAAAACAACAACACCGACAAGTTGGCCATAACATTACATGCAGATGAAAGTGGGCATGCATTCGAGTTTGATAAAACAAAGGTTTTGATGAAGGAAACAAAGGTTGATGGTCCAGGAGAATTAAAGAAGTGATCATGATTTCAAGAACATCTGGAAATCTAAATTTGGACGCTGGCTTGGAATTAAGTCATTTTTGTTCACATTTTTGAACAAGGACAAAAATAATGACGTCCACCAATTCTAATGGGCATGGAACTTTCCAGAGAGGTGCCGA
>JABFPB010007132.1:0-11324 GCA_022817645.1 Ceratoteleas bidentatus | reverse complement strand
TTTAATTTTGGTAACTTAAACATTATATTTTACCTTTATTTTGCATTAGAAATGGTATCCAATAGACATAAAGAAGACTGATATACAAATGCAAAAGTTTACTCTTGAAACTTTAAACGCAAATATCTCAAAATCAAAAAAAAGTAACTTAACTGGTTTTTCCTCAAAACCATAGATATAATCCATACATGATCTATAAATGTTCCATAAATTATTCATATATGATCCATAAATGGTTCACACACTCAGAAAAATGTTTGGTTAAAATAGCACTAACCGAAATATTTGGTTAAATAAACCAAACATTTAGTTGGTTCAAATATTTCGGTTAGTACTATTTTAACCAAACAATTTGGTTTGTTCAAAATGTTTCTAAGTGTATCTGACCTACCATATCTGTATCTGATCTATACTCGACACATCCATATATTATTATGTTTATATAATATTTATATTATATCAACACAAATGAGTTTCCTCTCCCGTTTCGACCTAACGCCCGACAGCCTCTAAACCCGAAATTCTGACTTTTCACAGCGATGACTCGTCGCGCATAACAGCCCTTCATTATTCGCCGCTGAATTGGAGCGCGCGATTGCCGTCGCCCAACAATGCGCGAAAGAAAAGTCGAAGTGGCTTTGTGTCGGTGCCATCGCTCGTTCGGCTCGGGGTAATTGTTTCATAACTGAATCGGCGCGCGTATTGTCCCCCGTCGCGACAATACGCGCGCTTCTTGGCGGGACTTACCCTTGCACTCGGCCGCGCTCTCGTCGGAGTTGTCGCCACAGTCGTCCATGTTGTCGCACACCCACGACAGCGGTATGCACCGTCCGTTCGCACAATGGAACTGTCCCACGGAGCACACGTTGCCATCTGAAAGCACGAGAAAATCGGGGTTTCACTCGTCGCCGACTTTAATCCCGAATCGCAGCCGGCGTCGCGCGTTTTGATTACCAACGTTATCCCGTCGACGATTGTTTTTACGCTGCTTTTTTCGTCGCGCCAAAATTACTGAGAGCTTCATTTTCGACTGAGGGGATAACGCTGGTGGTTTCGCAAAAAAAAATGTAATTGGTGGTAGTGGAGTTGAAATTAAAATAGAGGGCGTTTTTTGATAATGGAAGTTTGAATGTGATGATTGAAATTCGAGAGATTGGTGAGCAAAGTTTTTGGAATGAGTATTGGTATTATCGTATCGAACCGATTTTTAAATGTAAAGAGTCAAATAATAAAATAATGTTCTTGGAATATTCCTGGAATATTATTATGTGCTAGAAATATACTTAGAATATTATTTAGTAATATTTTTTAGTCAATACACAATCGAAATTCGATATGTTTTTAATCTGGCAAATAATCGAATGTTGAATATATCTATTTGGATTACACAAATCGATAAATGATATGAAATGTAAATCCATCGCGATAGCAATTAGATTCCCTCCAGATAAGTGCCTTAGATATTTACATTTTTCTACTTGGCCAGAGACACTACCGTGACTCTTAATACACCGAAGCTTCAAATTTCAATTTTAATATTCCAAATAAAGTATAAATACCGTGCAAATGAATAAAAAGCTCCGTCTTATCAATTTAAGATAATCGATCGCTACTTGAATTGTCCGTTTTCATCGCAGCCGATGTTTGCGCAACCCTCCCATCCGCCAGCTGCTATCGCAAAAATTAAACGCGACGAAAACATGACAACGCGATTAAGTTACGAACTCAAAGCGTAATCTGCATGCATTGATTAACAGCGCGTTATCGGATCATTCGATCTAAATAGCTCGCAATTAAAAACGCAACGCTAATCCCGTCGTAAATAATCCCGGAGCAAAACCATCAACGTTTCCGTCAGACTAAGCGCCTTAATGTGTGTGCGCAAACGCCCCCCGACGGAAACGCCATAAATTGCAATTCGCGAATCACACTTTGCCGCGCGAATTAATTAATTTCGCGGCGCGCTGTTTGTCTCGAGATTCGAATCCGCGAGATGGCGCTTTTTAAAGGGTTTCGTGTGTCCTAATTTCGGTTCACCTGTCCCCCCCTCCCCGACCCATTACAGGGTAATTTTTGCGCGCGTTTCGGCTGCTTGCTTTCCGTGACGCGAAATCGCGCAAATTGACGAGATCCGCCATTTCGTCCACTTTGCGCACACACGCGCCATATATAACAATTTTTGAATATAAAAGCAAACGTCGGCGGAATCTGATTTGCGCGTGACACGAAATCGCTCTTCGGAATATTAAAACGGCGCAACTTTTTCGGCGCCGCGGAAAGCGTCGCGCATTAAATCCGGAACTGATATGCTAATTTGCGTCGCGCGGCAATCGCCGCATGCGAAACGCGCGAATTAATTTTTTGCGCGCTCACGTTGACACCTTTCATTGACAAGAACGCGCGAAAATAGACGGGGAATTTTGATTTGGGGACGCGCACACATTTTGCGAAAATGTTTCTGTCACTTTCGATGACAGAAAATGGTAATATTGATGTTTTAGGGGGGATTTAAACATCCCTAATAGCACGAATAATTATTAAATATGTACAGGATATGTGCTAAATATTTTAATATTTAGTAAATATTTTGTACAAATTTAGTAATTATTATTATTATTAAATATTATTATTATTATTACTATTACTAAATATGTACAGGATATACTAAATATTTATGATGTACTAAATATTTTAATATTTAGTAAATATTTTATACAAATTTAGTAATTATTTCGAGCTATTAGGAATGTTTTAAAGTAAAAAAAAACTAAGCCGAAAGAAATGGTTTTAACGATGATTTCTGGTTTCTTTACAAAAATGTGTTTTAAACAAATCATGAATTGCGTTGGGTAACTACACTCTAAACAAATATCCAGTTACCGTAGACGGAATCCGGCAACCATATCCGGAAAATCCGATCAAATATCGTGTGAGAGGAATTCCGGTTACTGTAACCGGATTTTGGCTACGATGATCGGAAAAGAGATTATGGAAGCACAAATCGTCTAACCGTCAATGGAAATTATTGTTTCGGTACATGGATGACTTTATCGAAATATATTCTTAATGTAAGATTATTTGTTAGAGTGTATGATATATTTTATATTTCCAAATATTTAAGGTGTAGTACATTTTTGTGTTTTTAAATAAAAGTTTGTAAACGATTTCAAAATAAAAAAAATATTTTCATCGCCTGGAAAATACACGGAATTTGAGCAAATTAGCACTCTTTAATATAAGGAATTATATCATTTGTATGTAAATGAGCCGTAAATAATTTACATAAAGTTTTCGTCGATATACTTCCGCATTGTCGTTCATAATTTACATAAATCCGCTTCAAGCTTTTAATAAAAATATTTTATACATCACTGGGACGTCAAATGAGTTTCAAATGATAAACGTAGAATTTTCTTTAATCTTTTCATTCAGAATATTGTAAATTTAAAATAGTGAAAGTAAAAAACAATGGAGCAATAATTGTAATATAAATACACATATTTGATACGATTTCATTGTATCGAAAATTTAATACTGAAAAAAAAACGCCCGAATGATTTATTTTAAATGGAATGATTTTTCCGTATTTTTGGTTGTTTGAATATTATGCATTTGGTTGGAAGCAACGAAAACTGTTATTGGTTATAAAAAAATTAATTATTGAGATAAAATCATATCCTGCATTGAATAATTCACAAAGAATTCGGTTTTCATAAAACTAATTACATCTAACCAAAATATTGCAGTTGCATTACATACATTGCATTACGTAAGGTGCATTAATATTGGCTTTCGGGGAAACATTTTTTTCTTTATTTAATTAATAATACAATATATGTAACAAAAGATATCATGGTGTAATGAAATACAATGAAATTTAAATACAATAGAACGAATATATAGTCACTAACAATTTTGTGGACGTATTTTTCGTTTATTTTGTAAAATTATCTTTTTATGACATTTAGTTATCTGATATTTTTTGTAGGTGTACGATTTACCTAAACATGCCGTTTATAGGATTTTCGGAAACTTTATGTAAACTGGTCAACATCTAACTACAAATTACACTAAATTAAACAAAATAAACTAAAACAAATTAAAAAAATTCTACATACAAAATACGAAACATGAAATTAACTAAATTTAATTAATTTAAATAAAAAATCCTGAATGTAAAAATATAAGTTTTTTAAATATTTCTATAATGTTATACCGAAAATTCGTCGAGTATTAAAAAGTGTTCTTATTTCCTAAAGATATGTTTATATGCCACACTCGTTTATCACAGTTCAAGTGTGTTTTTAAAAGAAAAAAATATTTCGTTTTCCTTCAGCTAAACCATATTACTAAAACTTCCTTAGTTTACGCAAACCCGTGCAAATTATAGAGCAGTCGCAAAGCGTCGCGTTCGGTGGTCAAACGTGAATCGCGTTCTCGGGCGAATGCAAAATTGCAACGACTTCCGGGTAGCTCACGAGGCTTCATAAATCACGGCAGGAATTGGTTCAAAGGAATCCTGCGAGTTGAGCCTCAATAACGTTAAATTCGAAATATCGCGCGCGGCGTTCCGGCATTCATAAGCGCCCCGCAATCGTCATATAAATATTTTGCGACCCAATTTTCGGCCCACTCCGCATTGTTCATAAACAAACGGCCACATAAACTGCAACAGCGCCGAATTTGCGCGACCGTTAAAGCGACTGTGTTATATTCAAAAGCGACGTAACCTAAACAAAACAAAAAACCTATAAATCAAATTTTCAATTGACGAACTGCAGTTTGGCGGAAAGACAAATATTTGTTTTCTTTTCGGTGAAGAAAACCGATAAACGAGGTTACGAACAAACATAACCTAAAATGGACAAATGGGAATGCAGTAAGTTTATTTATTATTTAAATGACTAATTGTTAGTTAATTTATTTTCTTTCTATTTTATATTTTTATAACGACTTTGGCTCAGTGGTTACACATTCAGACTTCTGCATCGAAGGTCGAGGGTTCAAATCTCGGCTATGGCAACGGATTTTTTTAACGTATTCATCGAAAAATGTTGACTGGACATCACTGCGATTGTTGAATATAATTTAGAACGATTTTATATATTATCCCAAGGATAAAAAATATTCTAGCAAATCACTCAAATTATGACAACTTCCTTGAGTTATGAGTTAATTGAGAAATACATCGACTCACTGTGAGTTCATTATGAATTTCGATGATTACAAGAATTTTTCGCCCAAACGCCGCCAGATGGCGCGCTTTAATCGTGGCCAATCAGAGCGTGCGATAAAATCGGCACTTTAGTAACGATAAAACCCGATGAATCGATCGCGCGGCGTTTCGACGGACGCCAATTTACAATATTGAAATAATTGATGCGATCACGGGGGTTGTGTTTCAAACTTGACATCCCGGCATCAACAATTAGTCCTGAATAAATTAACGGGCGCAATTCAATCTTGCAAAATCGATATCCGGACGGTCCCGCGCGCAACTCGGCGCCGTTTATACTTATTAATCGCGCTTGCTCGGCCGGTCATCAATTTTTCGTCGCGTCATCCGGGGGAAATGAATTTTCCGTCGGAATGCACGGAAAATCGCGTTTTTCGGCGCGATTCGAATCCGATGGAAAGCCCGCCACGCGTGACGTCACTGCCGGGATTTTGAATTAAAAATGGACGAGCGACTGATCACGAAAAATATCGGCAACGACGATAATCAATTTACGCATTGCAATGAAATGTTGTTGAAAAGTATGACATTTTCTTTTTGCGAATAAAATGAAATTTCGTTTTTTTTCTTTGAAAACGTCGATTATTAAATTGTGTAATGAGTAGTGAAATTAAACATTTTCAAAGGTGTATTGTTGTAATTTAAATGCTGGGTTTTAAAACAGTTATGATATGTTCTTGGTTTTATTGAAAAAAAGGTCACGGATACAAGATAAAGATAAAGTTCCGAAAGTCAAAAGAAATGTGCAAATTTTAGAAATTAAACTTACTAAACTAACAGTGTTTCAAACTAGGTTTCCACTAATTGCACGAAAATGCATAATACTGTTAAAATTAATGTCTGTGGAAATGAATTCGTGCAAATTAGTTTGTAAAACAGTCAATTCCTGAAATACTTCAAAACATGTGTACTAACTGCACATTATCTAAACTTGCAGGCAGTTCGCTTACAGATGAATGCGTTAAAATGAAACATTACATATGATTTTAATACATTATTATCTTTGTTAGTATTAGTAAATCATATGTTCTAGTAATGTAAATACATTCAAAAAGCAAGTGTTTTTATTTCAAATATTTTTACAGCCATATAGAAAGCTTTTTTAAATAATGCTAACCTATCCATTCATCACTGAAAACCCAAATAAAATTTGTTTTCACATTGCATTTTAAACATTTAAATTGTATTTGCAGTTTATTTAAAATCTAACTTTATTTAAAATCTAACTGAGCAGACTGAAAATACAATTTCGAATATTAATCTGAACTGATTCTCAATTCAACTTTCACGTTTTTTTCTGAAAAACTTTGTCCAGAAATAATTCCTACGATAGTCTTTTGGCGCGAATTTTCCGAAATTCAAATTCGAGTGGCGAAACTCCGTAGCTGCCGATAAAACCGTTTGAATACAAATTCGCGGCGGGCGGAAAAAATGGCGGCATTAGCGTGAAATTAGCATAATTTGCGTTCTAATTATGCGCACGGCGGTACGCATTGTCTCGCGCGCATTAGCAATTCAAATGGCATATTTAAACAATGGTTCGGAGCCGGCGTCTCAAAAACCGCGCCGATGATTCAACCGGATCGTCGTCTTCGAGCGACGTCGCGCGTTTCACATCGAAAGCTCTCGCGCGCGCGCTTTTAATAACGCGAACATAGTTAATTAAGTGCAATGTCAACATTGCCGGGTGTACACGCCAAGTTGCGCGTTACTTTGATAATATCGCTGCCTAATTACTTTAAGAATGCAAAAAGGCGCGCGAAATTCGCCGGCGCAGTTGCGTTTATTCTGCGGTCTCTTCTTGTGCGCTCTGTGTTGAGGCAAACTTTGTCGCCTTTGTAGTTGGCATCACGTGAAGTGGGTTTTCATCTTTGGAAAGTTCAAAAAATCGATTTTTTAATTGTATATTCCGAGTTCATTATAATCAGAGAAAATGTTTGTATATCTCAGGATTAAGATGATTGTTTTAAGTTTATTTTCATTAATTTTAAAACATATTGATCTTGAAAGAAAATCTTCTTATATGGTAAATTTTACTGTATCATTTAGGAAAAGTTTTTCGAAGTTCTGAAAATTATATTTTAAACATTTTTTATTTTATATACAGGATATATATTTTATATATATATCCTATAGGAGATATATAATAAAATATATATAATAAATAATAAAAGATATTTTTTATTATATATAGTATATATATATATATATATATAATATATCCTATATATCCGAACGCGACCTTGTTAATTGAAGAGATTGCGTTCCCGAGTGTTGACGAAAATGATCTTGTTTCGAGTGATTGTCCGAACATATCCGCTTTCAAATTATCGACACAAAAGATCCGGTTTCAATCGCCGAACGGGATCGTTTACCCCACGCGGCCGGAAACACGATCTTTTTGCGGAAAACGCCGTATCCGGCGCATAATTCGGCATTAGCGGGAAAAAAGCCGACATTTTCATAAATGACTGATCAGCGCAATTTGCTGCGCGCGAAATCAAAGGGTTAATGCTGGCGTTAATGGAAGCTCACCGTCGCACATTTTTGAATGTAATTTCAACCTGAATTCCGTTAAATAACATCACCGGAGATCGCGTCCCGGCGCGAGAATGGCATCGGGGTCAGGCGGGCTGTATCGACCCTCCGACGCGACTAAATAATTGATCCGAAATCGGTTAAAGGATTTCTACTTCGGTTAATTCGAATTTGTTATGCTAATCGCGACGCTCTTATCCCGCTAATCAATTATTGGCTCGGGGAATTAAAAATTGCCGCCGTCCCGAGCGACAATCTTCAACTCGGGCTGATCTTCAACTTTTTCGCAATTTCAGTCAAATCTTGTTTGGCGGACAAATTGGTTTACCGAGATAACAAACGTCGGATGAGAGACTGCTTTTCATTTTTATTTCTGAAGGTACGAGGAAAATGTTTTTCTTTTTTTTTTGAGATTAGCGAAAAGTTAGCATGGTAAGAGGTTTTGCAATTGCACTTGTCTTTTCTTAGATGATTGGGTGAGATTTGATTAATGGTTTTAGAAATTTACTATGTCAACTCGGAGTTGAATCCTGAAATTGCAGTATATGTCTTGGAAGAAAAATCTTTTCGCGAGTAAACAGTCTTGTAAAAAGAGCCAAATGGGACCATTTAGATCTGCACGATAAAAATTGAGTTTGTGGTTCATCTGTAAAATTAAAGTTTCCCTGCAAATTTACAGTTTTACTGTAAAATTATAGTAAAAAAAATGTTACAGTATAAACTGAATTACGGTTATTCTTAACAGTGTCGTTTTGATCATTTTATGTTTCGAAAATTCGATGATCGTTAAATTCAGAATTATTCGAAAAATATACGCGGTGATCGAAATCATATCCTGTAAAAAGATCAGTTTTCATTTTTTTTCAACCGATTTTAACTAATTTAACAGTCAATTGACCAAAAAGATTTTGACCGGTCAAATCTGCAACCCTAACTATAACTCTTCAAGAAACCTATCAGAATAGGAATCAATAGCATTGCTTGCAACTCTTCTGAGTTGCCCCAGGCGTGTCTATAGAGAGAATAATGTCTACCTGAACTTTACCCCATTTCATGCAATTCTTCCACATTTCCTACCTCCAACCCACATTTTACCCCGACGAATCAAAAATCCAAATTTGCATCCGCACGTACTTTCTCACGTCGGTCAAATGAATTAAACAGACTCCAGCCCCGGATCCCCTTAAAACCGTCCATTACGCCACTTTTCCAAGAACATATACGATCAACCGCATTTTGCCCCCATTCGATCGACCCGGCGACCCCGACCGAAACCGGTCATTTGCCCGGAACATTTAGGTTTTGGCCGCACAATAAAAGCGAGATCGCGCCGCGGCTATTCGATTATTTGGTCATCAATGTAGAGGGCGCGACGGTTCGACGCAAGACGTTTTAATCCCCGATCGCAAATTGGCGCGTGCAAAAAGTTGCGCCCTTCTGGACGCGAAATTAGACGGCGAACGGGGTCAAAATAAAAAGTCGGATAAAAATTCCGAAACGCATCGAAAAAATGCAATTGCGGCGGAAGGTTGCCGGTTTTTGTCTGCCCGCGACGCGTTTTTCATAAATCGCAAATTGCGTCCGGCGTCGCGGTCAATCGATTAACGGCAAAAAACGGCCTCGAATGACGACCAAGATCCACTGTTAATTGCAGAAAATTGCGGACAAAAAGGGGGGGAGGTGGAGATGAAGATAGGATATGTTAATGAAACCTTCGGAGGATCAGGTTGGTGGGTGTAGAAAAAAAATGTTTCTTAACAAACGATTAGTTTCGTTGTACTGTGTGATTAGTGCTGGTTAGGAAAAGGAGAGGATGTGGGAGGGATGGAGATGTGATGCAAGTGCATTCAATTTGTCGTAAGCAGGCTTTGATTGCACCTGCGGTTAATGTGTGGTTGGTTTTTTAGAGTAACGTTTACTGCAGGTATACATAGTTGCATTGAGATTGTTAATGGTGGAGGATTTATGGTTAGTGTGGCATAAGTGTAGTGTTACAAATGGTAATTTTTACTTGTTAAGGCGAGTTTCTTGGTTTTAATTAAGTTTTTTAGGTTTTTTATTTTTATTTAAGAAAGCTCTTCACCAAAGTCTGAAGTAATTTCAGACTTTAGCTATGTTAGCAATGTTCTTGTGTGGGAGATTGTATGATCGTGTATCATTTTGCATATTTTGCCAATAAAACCGATGAATGGAACTGTATTATGTATTTTATTTAAACGTTACTTGTTTCCGTTGCAATTTGCTGTAGCAGTTAAATTATTCCGAACAAATATTATGTTGAATACATATATCCTTTTAAATTTTTTTTTTCATTTTTCATATTAAGCATTGACTGTATTCTCTAAATTTGAAAAAATAAATATTCGCTTGTTGAAAAAGTTAACTTGAATAAATTATGAAAAAATGAAATATTGACATTGTGAATAAGTTTACTTTTTTAGAATTGACTAAAAAGTGAGTAAATCCTAAAAAAGCTGAAATTTCAATTTTTTATAGTGAATTCAACTTTTTAAAAAGTGAGAATGATTCACTGTCCACCAAAGTGAAAATTTTACTTTTTCAAATTTAGAGAGTAGAATACTGTTGTAAGTACATCTGAATAATTTTACTTTCTTTTTGGCAAATCTTAGAATAATGATTTAAAATATAATAAATTACACTATTTCAAATCAAGAATAAATGTTAAAGTTAATTTATTTTCTTCGAAACTTTTAATGGAAACTACGTTTCTGTATTTTTCTCTCAAGAATATTGATCAAAATAATGTTATTTATGCAGTTAAAATTGCAATTTATTGTTTAACGAAGTACTTTAAGACTTTTTTTCTATGTTCATTTTCTACTATATCAAAGGTAACATCTGAAAATACTTTAAGTGAGCGCAACCATGTAATATTGTACTTCTAATTCGTTTTCTTCTTGTACATTAACTATTAAATTAATTTAAAAATGTTATTACTGTAAAGTGTACACAAAAATCCGATTTTTACGAATATTTTATCGATAATTGTCATCGATAACTAAAAAACTTCTCACAATTACAACAATTATAAATGATAAGATACAACAACTCATCAGCAGTAATTTTAGGTAGATGAAAATTACAAACATTTAAATTATAATAATGTATTATTTTCTGCAGAACTATGTATGCAAAAACAAAGATTACTTATGAAAAGCGTTATTATCCAATAACTATGCAGTTAAACACGTTAATAATTGTAAACGATCACATTTCAGCACAATAATATACGAGAATAACGCTGCTTTTATGGGTTCAATTGCCATGTTTGATCATAACTTTACATCGATAATTGTAATTATTATTATTATTCGACAGTCGGGAAAACACATTTTTTAAGCAATCATTGTTTTTCATTTATTAATTTTTTTTGTAATATCATCCTTTCTGCTTACACAGTAAAAAACACGCATTAAGACACACGAAAAAGCATCTTAATTCGTGAAAAAAGTCTTAAATTAAGACGCGATATGTCTTAAATTAAGACGCAATGTCTTAAATTAAGACGCAATATATCTTATTTTAAGAC
>JABFPB010007131.1:0-11319 GCA_022817645.1 Ceratoteleas bidentatus | reverse complement strand
CGCGTGACGCAAAAGTCGCCACGTGCGCGCGTCCGGCGCCGAATCGGGGCCAGGAATCGCGCGTTCGATCGGGTTTTCGCGCGACCGAAATGGCGCATGCAAATCGGCGCGACAAACGAACGGCGCGCGTGAAGCGCGTGCGAAATCGTAGGAAGTGGCGTGCAAGTGCCTTAATGAACCGAGACACTCGGCTGCATTATTCATGGCCTGGAAATATTCGTATTGTCAATACAGATCTGCAGTGCCCCGCTTGATTGTCTGAATGATATCGAGTGATCGCTCATTGACCTTCGAATGCAATCGTCTTCGGCTTCCTGTGACGCGCGATCGTCCACTTTCATTGGCGGCGCGATCGAACTAATCAAATTGTTTTCGCGAAACTTTGGTTTTGGAGGGGTATTTTTAGCGCGATGGAATGCGACGGTGGAGACTTAAGGTGGCGTTATCAAGAAGGGCCGTATTTTTAGGGTTCCAGTAGTTTCCGATGATTCGTTTAAGTAAATAAAAATTTTGCGTTTTGATAAAAATTTATGAAGGATAGAGTTCTTGTTGTATTAAATTATTATTTTATTATATTGGAAAAAAATGTTTTTATTTTTGTTTAGTGATATTTTTTTGTTTTGTAATCAGAAAAAGTTTTTTGCGAGTTTTAATGATGGAAATAAAGTATCGGTGTGGAGAGGAAGAGTATTGGAGGATTCAAGTTTTTGGGAACCGGAGTAACTGTGGCATTGACTGTTTAGAAAGGCATTTCTGCAACGGTGTGAAATGAAGGTTGGGTTATTTTAGATCAAAGGTCAATGGTACCGAATTCCGTGTGTAAAATTCTACAAATTCTCTTCCTTGTAAAAAAACTGAAGATTTCTTCTGGAATTATTTTCATTCTTCTTATCATTGTTCTTTAATTGTTATCTATTTCCTTATTATGTCAGCACTTACACAAAACAGTTCCCCTTAAAAATCTGAGCTCAGAATTTAAATGTACCATTTTTTAAGTGAAAGTTTTTCGACACTACATTTCAAAAAAGAGACTTTCTAAAGTGCAGCTGCTTTTCGTTTTCAAAAATTGTTACCTCCATTCAATACCACAATTTCAACTATCCTTCCACTTCAGCAAGCCTTCAAAAATAAAAACAGTTACATTTTCCAAAACATCTGCTTCTTCTAGAACCGTACACTTTTCGGGAGTACAACTGAATTAAGTTTCCCGTCCTTTATGTCTAATGCATCTTTTAAGAGTGTCGACTCATTTCAAAATACGTGCCGGAAGAATCGTCGAAAAGTTGGGCAGTGTTTGAAAAAGGACGAAGCACTTTTTTTATTTGGTGGAACGAGTTCGCCACGGTTTCCGCCACCCTCTATTCTCGCCAACTGTCCACCTACCACGCACGCCCGGCATTCTTCGGATTCTATAACGGTCGTTCATCGGCACTAATCATGCCTCCATTACGCTATATCGAGGATACGTCAACCGCGGTTAAAGACGTTAAGACTGTGCACTACTATTAATTCCATCCTCAGTCTCGGGGCTGATTTCATTTTCCGGTTATGCGCAATAAGATGCGATGGCGTTTCGATTTTTTATACTACAAAATATTCCAACTTTTTTTTTTCAAATTGACCTTCGCATTATGGAAACTCAATTAAAGTAACATGAAATTATCTTATGCGGATTAATACATTTTGATAAATATCGAACAATTATTGAAATATTCTTTATTACAGTACGAAAACATTTTTTAAGCAGGTATCAGAAAATGTCGTTTTTACGTTTTCGTATGAAATTTTATCCTGGAAATACTAATACATTTATATGAAATTTAATATTTATTACATCAAAAAACTGTAATAAGAAGAGATCCCACAGGAAAAAAATTATAAAATATATGTGAAAATATACGACTTTTGCAGAAGAATAAAAATACATAATGTTACTGAAACGCCTTCACAATCGTACTTCCACGATTCCGCCATTTCGGTACCAAAGTAACGGTTTTCGCGCACGTTCTCGCAACCTTTCCCTATCGTCGAAATATCTTTCCTGTCCAACGCCTCGAATCACTACAAAGTATATCCAGGGACGTGGTCATTATGCGACGCAAAAAATTGAGACGCCATATCACAGCGCTGCGCTCATTCATATTTTTGGATTGTGTTTTTCGGTCGGTTCCATTCCCAGTTCCATTCCAGCGCCTCAATGCCATCCGTTTAAATGGCTCGGGCGTTTAAATTCCACCAAACCTGACTTTTCTCAGAACCGAGCTCCAAGTAAGCATTTCGAAGGGCGATCTTCGGTTTATCTTCGGTTTTCGATCTGACGAGAAAAACTGTGGTATTTTTGAGAAATGATACGATAACTTAATCTTTTTTTGGGTTGTAAAATAATTAAACTAGAAAATATTAATAATTAAATTCAAAAACAAAATTTTTTAACAATATCCATAATCTATCAAAATCGACGCGGTGACCTTAACTCGCAAAATCCAGATGGCGCTTTCACCGCGCCTGCGCGTCGTTAAATTTGCGAAAGCTAATAAACACGTTTATGTCGTTCCGCGAATTTTCTTTCAAAACAGTTTGTTTCATTCAAGCGAATTCTTTTCGAGTATATTTGTGTATATGGTCACGTCTGCACGGTCAATTAACGCGTTTCCTATTGAATTCGTCGCAGTGATTTATGGCGATTTTAAGACGCACTCGGTAATTTCCTTCCATTGAAACATCCGATGAAGAAATATTCGGCGCGTGGTCGCTATTGCTATCGCATTAGACATACAATAGACATATGTCAACATATCGCCTTATACGCGAACGCGTCTCATTCGCCTCCTGGACATAATAGTACTTGTTTCGAGAACCGCTTATTCAGCCTATCCGGCAGTTTTTTCGTCCCTCACTATAAAAACAAAATATTTTATTTTTAAACACTCGACCGAGAAAAATGTCTCGTATTATTTGATTGAGAGAGCTGTAGTGGTATTAATGATATAAGCAATGTGAATATGCCATATGCGTTTCTGTATGGCGAATACAAATTATGGGACAGTTCAATAATCTAATTCCAATGATCCACAATTTTCCGATTTGTATTATTGATGCATATCAAAACAGTAATATTAAATATCTTTATGTAAAATGCAAAGATCTCTAAGTCCTTTTGCTGTATTTCAGATTTTTCCTTCATAAATATGCTTTACTATATAGCAGGCTCCAAGTATGAAAATATCTGCCATACCGGTATTGCTTTTTGAAAAAATCAATTTCATAATATGTGAAACTTCTTACTCATTTCCTTAGTCACAACTAATAACTTGATACTGCAAAGTATATTCCCAGAACAGCCTAGAGAATAACGATATTATTCATATCTACAAAAATACTTCCAGCACCATTGTTCTCTCAGTGTTCTCACTGTTTCAAAACATCTCTACATTCTGAATATGTAATAAAACTGGTAAACACTCCAGCTGTTATTTTGTTAAACTTTCCTTCATAAAACAAGATATGTGCTTTAGGTCAGTCGTGTTTTTTCACACCACTTATAAAACACGCACTTTTCGCCCTGAGCGTTCCCCCTTTTTTCCTTTCGCTTCTGTTTACGCCGAACGCAGTTCCACGACATAATTAGGCATCTCCGCAGCCGATCCTATCTTAATAAATACGCGCAATTAACGCGGCGATCGCGAAATGTATGTGGAACACACGCCATCGGCGTTATATAACCAGTCGAACTGCGAATAAATAATCAGCGGCTATCTTACATCAATTTCAACGATATCGTTTTCCAGAGCGGCAAGGCGACCGCGTCGTTTCATAGACAGGATCGCGTTTCCCATTCGGCGGTGATTCATTCGGCAGACGGACGCTCGGGAATCCAAGTGGCGTTATCAGTACAGTCGAGTTTTTTCGTTTCTCACGTAGAACAATTTCGTCTGTCTGAACGACGGATTGCGTTCTTAAAACAAGCCGCGCCAAGCACGGAGACATTCGCTCCAAGGCTGAGTCGATTTTGAGTTAAGTGGAAGCAGTTTGGAGGGGACAGAATTTTATTAAGCGATATACTTAAGGACGGTTTTGAATTTAAAAGGTTGATTTTGACGAAATGATGCACTAAGTCGAGACTGTTTGTCTGGAATGTTAAGACAGAAATTGGGATTGAGATCTTCCAAGTCAGCACTGGGTTGGGGCAAAAAACGAAGTGTCCTTGGTATCAGGCTGACTGGACGTGGAGTGACTTATAATTGAATTAATAACCGCTCTTCTTTTGGAGTGACCCTTTTTCGTGGGGAAAGAAGTCGGGGCAGACTGGAAAGTGGAACTGTGCAGGTGAATCATGTTTAAAGGTCCGCATTTTCGCGGTGTGGTAGACGGCATTTGGAATGTCTTGAAATGAGAGACGCTAACAAGACACTTGTCGTTAGGAATGCGAGTTTTGGTGGAAAAAGTCTGAATTTATGTAAACATTCAACCAGGATGACCTATTTGTCCAAAGTGGCACAGTTAGTGAAGTCGAAAAACCTTATTTGCTCTAAAATGTATTGTTTTCGCTTATTTGACAACCTAATTCTAATTGGCATAACCATCCATCCTTTTGTCTGAACATCAAATGGATTTCCAGGTTGACCCAAGTGGAATCCGGTCGCATTGAATGGGTCGTTTTCATGCACAGACACCGTGGAGGGGATTCCATTTTCGTTCTTGACAATTAGGCGGCAATAAAAAAAGCGAAGCGTTTTGCACGAGCGGAGCTATAACGACGGTTTTACAAGTTCTAATTGCGCGCTCGGCCATTGTGCCTTTTTACAGCCCCGACCGCGTCGCGATAAATATTTATCCGCGTTTTACCGCCAGCACAATATGTAAAGCGCGAAATTTTCATTTATAGTCCACTCATTTATTCATTGTGGCGAATCAATAACCAAATGCAACTGCCTGCAAAAATAACGCGTTTGCACCGAGGGAAGGTCGCCCCGGCTGTTCGCCGCTCGCATCCAAACGTTTCAATTACGATTACAATCAATCTTAATAATAAATGACGACAGATGGCGTCGATTTCGTCAACTGGATGGAGTTTCCCATGTGCAGCGAAAAATGGCGGCACCTACATCATCCGGCCGAATCGATAGCAAAACCAAAACTCGTCATCCCACCGCCCTTCTGCCTCACGATGTCGCTTTGAGTAATTAAACCCTTCGCGAATCAAGAGAGTCGCACAGCCCTCCCTAAAAAATGGCCCTGCAATCTTCCTCAATCAATTCCGTCCGTATCCGATGACTCACTCGACAATGAACCTAACGAGAACCAACGCTTAGGCTCCTGCGACCCGATGCTGCGTCCCAGTTAAAAAAAGTCTATTAAAAAACCATTAGATAGCTACAAAACCATTGGTTCTCATGCCAATATGGCTGAATGCAACCGTTCCGAAATCCTCCTACAAATTCGGGCACTTCTCAGTAACCCTTAGATGTACGGAGTCAGGAACAGTCCTAATGGTATCTAATCGACTGTTTAACCTCGACAAAAGTCGCTGCAAAACATTCGAGTTGAGGCTCACAAAGACGCAAGACATGTCTGACCGACACGCCTGGGTCTGACGTAGCGCTCGGCGAAAGTGCGCGTGCACTCGCGCCAGTCATTGGCTTCGGCGACGCTAACGTCGATGCCGGGCTAATCGACTCAGCGCGGATTGTTTTCGCCGACACTCGAGTCGGCTTAGAGCGCACGCACCGGGTCTTTCACGGCTCGGCTCTCTCCGCGGGGTGCAACGGGACGGAGAGGGACCGGGCGAGAGCGGCGGGGGGCGCCGGGGAGGGGAGCGCAGGGGGGTAGCAGAACGGGGGAGTGCGAAACAGCAGCGCCGTGCGACACGGGCGTAGGAGAAACGTCCGTCGAAAAGGCAGTGAAAAAATGGCGTTAGTTTAAAAAGCCCAAGCTCGCGTACCCATCCAAGCTAGTTGCGATTAAAGGTCGATATTATCGATAGTATCGATGGTTTTCCATTGTCAAGATAGGAAAAACTAGCGAGAGATCGCTGGTGACTCATCATTGGATGAGAATCTCTTTGGTTGGAGATGAAAGGATATGTGTTTTAGATTATCCCAGATGAATCCTGAAGGGGTTCCTAATCTTGGTGGATGTAGGTCTCCCCTCCTCAATTATCTGCTAAGTCAGATAATGGGGGAGGAGATTTGAGGAATTGCTGGATATCTGATCTACGGAGAATCTCCAGAGGAGATTTTCTTGATCCTGGTGCAAGTCTTTCTTTCTTCAAGTCAATCGAATGAAGTCTTCTTCTAAACCTTCTTCAGATACTCTCCAACGCCTATCTTCTTAGCTGATCCTGTACCATTCCTCTAGGACTCCAGCTCCAAATTAACAAAACTAACAAAACCAACAAAACTGCTGCTCTCCGATGTCTACCTTCCTAGCTGATCCTGCAGCATTCTTCAAGGACTCCTGCTCCAAATTAACAAAACCAACAAAACCAACAAAACTGCCTGGGCATTATCCTACTCTAAAGGACGCCTGGAAACGCCTGTCCGACCCCCGTGAGTGTGCCGACGCGCCGCCAGATCTCGCCCCGGGCGCTGCCCTCCTCGTCGCAAGGTTGCTCCCCGGGGTCGACAACCGTTCGCCGCAGTTAAAGGTCCGAGCGCGCAGGAGCCCAGCAATGGCTGCACTCTCGCGGCTTACCTCGTATTTGATGTTGTTGAGTCGCAGCCAGGTCTCGACTTTGAGCGAGTAGGGCGACAGCGAGGGCAGCAGCGGCATCCTGGAGAACTGGTAGAGGTAGACGACGTCCTTCTCGTAGTTGGCCTTGTGCACGGTGACCGCCTTGGCCGGGGCCGCGGCGGCGTCGTTGCCGCCCTCGTCCTTCTTCGGCTGTTCCTCCTTTTTCTCGGAGTCCTTGCTGGCCTCGTCCTGCTGCTGCTTGTTGTCCGGCGCCGGCTCGTTCTTGAGCGCCTCCTTCAGCTCCTTCACGTCCTTGATCTCCTTCGCCTCGGCCGGCGGCCCGTTGTTCTCGGTCTCCGTAGCCATCGTCATGGTGCTGCTATTGGTAAACGGGCCTCTGCTGGCGCAACTGGGAGTGCGGCTGCTGAACCCGCGAACGAGCGTCTAGCGGCGTCTCTGTCGCTCCCGCGGGACGGGTCGGGCCTGGGCCGAAAAATCGAAGCGAGCCGAGTGTATCCTGAGCGACGCTGCGCGCGGACTCTCGCAATCCGGACTGTCCAACCGACCGATCACGACTGCCAGCCCGAGCCGCGTTTCCTTTCTTTCTTCCCTCGGCGAGTGCGCCGCTGGAACCTGGAACGCGCGAACGATCTTCCTCTCTCTCCCTCGGCCAGGGACGGGGCAATGGGGCGCCAGAAGGGGAGCCTGACGCGACGGCTTTTGCCGAGGAGGAGGATTGTCGAATGGAGTTTTCACAGATTTCTTTATATATTTTTGAATATATTCTGGATGACATAGTAGAAGCTGATTTTGCACTGATTTCTAAATATAAATTAACGAAACATTTTGTAAGGAATAGAAATAAAGTAGTCGCGATTAAACTCGGAATTTTTCGAAGATTGAACATTTTGGACAGTTCAGAGTTCAATTGCTTTTACATATTTTACAATATTTTTAGATAGTTTCATTGTAGTTATGAATTAATGGACCGATGAAGTGTTTTCTTTGAATTTATACTCAATATAATGGAAAATGTTTGAATAAATGTATGAACATTCAAAAGTTCATTTGACAAGCCTAGGAAGGTGGTTTTGGGGAGATGATTGGAGGGGATGGTGTGTTTTGATGAAAAGATGGGGAGATAAGGATTTTTTCGTGTGGGAAAGGGCGAAGGGGGTGAATGTGGGATGGGGAGGTGCGATTTAAATGAAATTGAATCCTCTTGAATAAAAAGGGCACAAATTCGATTGGGAGTTCGATAAGAGAATTATCCATTAGAACCATTTTCAATATAACGATCTCAATCTAACATATTTTTCTGATTCGCAATTTTGTAAGTTTGTCACTAACTCTCTTCCATTTTGTATGTAGTTAAAAACAGTCTTTGATCATGGGAAAATTTTAACATAGTTGTATATCATACGCTGTACATCTCCACTCATTAAAATTTATAATTCTTTTCTAAGGAAAATGTAACAAAACACATTTTTGTTCTGAATGGTTTCAGAGCATTAGACATATCTTCAGAAAGAACATTATCCAATTGTCCGAACACAAAAAAAAGTATGTTTCGATGATGCTGCAGTATCGCAATTTATTCGCATTTCAGATTATTATTATTACTTCATAAAATAACAGATAATATAATACAAAATATATTTAAAACAATGTTTCGAATGAATTCTAAATGGATTTATTTACATGAAACAGTAAAAATTATAAAAACATTATTAAAACTTATCATAAGAAATCCATCCCAAAAATCACATTCGGCCGATATTTTAGTTTTTATTATTTCTGATATTTCTTGTTTATAGGCACGCCTTCAAATGTATTGTTCCCATTGTATACACATCAGATAATCTTACTATATTTTTACTCTTGCCTACCAAATTCAAGTTATCCGTTTTGAATCAATGTTTGCAGAATACAAACGGCGAATGCCCAGCTGAGGGAGATTATCAAAACGTTGATCGTAACTTCTAAAGAGTGATTTCAACGAATTTAGTTTGTTTCTTTACGAATAAATATTGCCACATAGTGGTAAAGCTAGCCCTTAACACTTTGGAGGCACAAGTTCAATTCCGAGTGTAGGATATTTTTAAGTGTATGCAACCTTTCAAAAACCTTTTTACAAACACCCAAAAAAACCTCCCGCACAGTTAAACTTGTCATCTAAATAATCTTTTATCCATCTTTTCCTCAAAAACCCAATTCCATCCTTCAACCAAAATGTTCTCCAAACGTTCATTGAACTTTCGATTCGAGAACCAAATCAACCCCTCCTTCGTCCTCCACTCTCCTTCCGACGCGAATCCCTAAAATCCGCGGGCCCCGACACGTCGCGACCCGTCCCTGCGAGTCGCTAGCGCGAGCGTCTGGTGCGATCTGGCTCACGCGCCGGCCGGTCTCGCCGTCCTCGTCGCACCCGCGGGCCCGCGGCGCGCGGCCGTCCTCGTTCCGGGCGGGCGCATGCGCGAGCGCCACACCCCGCCGTGTGCCGCTCGGCCGCCGCCATCTTTAATTGCGTGCTACCCCCAAAGTTCCCCCTGCGCGTTTCGCGCTCTGTCAACCGTACGCTTTTGTCAGGCTTTTGTCAAGCCGAAGTCGCGCCGTCCTTGTCGCGCGTCCACGCAGATTCCGCAGGACGCGCGCGAGCGGCGATAATTGTCGGAGGCTGCGTTTCACGCGGCCCGACGGTCCGAGGCCTAATTTCGGCGAATTGATTTTGCGCACGCAGAGGGCGCGCGCGAACCCTTTTTCCGCCGGGGAGACCCGATTTCGGTCGCGCGATCGATGCGCCGCGGCGAATTTCGGTTTCGACGAGCTTTCGAAGAAACGCTTTAATATTTTACGATCGCAATTAGCCGCACGACATTTCGCGCGAATCGATATATACGCAGATCATCGGTGCATTATTTAGCGCGGGTTACCGGGAAAAGTGGGCGATTCTTTGGGGGGCGGCGGGAGGGAGGGGAATAATTGTTGAAGGGTTTTCTGAATCGAAGGGGGGGGGGTTGTATAGGGTTAGAGTAATTGCTGGATTAAAGTAGAGTTTTCAAAGAAAATGTATCGGAACAATGACTAGCTGAGAAAGTGAAGATAGTGTGGGTCGAGTATTTGGAGATGATACCGTTGGAAGGGGATGGAAATAGGGATTGACTTTAAAACTAACGCATCGCGATGGAGACGTCATGAAGACTTCCGTGTGGGATTGAATTATGAATAATTTGCGGAAATGGAGGAAAAGCTGTGAATATTTGCTTACTGCTGAGGCGGAAAGTCCATTGGATTGCGAAATTTGAAGTCCTTTTATCTGCTGGAGAATGTAGATGTCTTCCTGGCTTTACAGCGATAAAGATTCGAACCGAAACTCGAGGAAAGATAGTAAAATAAAAATTACTTTTTTTAAATTTAACTAACATTAACAGGGAATGATTAATATTTGTTTTTACATAAACGTGCATTTTTATCTAAATATTTTAAATAAAATCTAACGATGTACTCAAAAAAAACATTCGTATTAAATCAAGATCAATGTACGTGAAGTTTCAATCGTTGCAATTCACTGATTTTGCATAAACATAAAAAAATCATATTTCAATACAATATCGATATAAATTGGCGATAATTTTATGAAATATGATTTTTTTATGTTTCTGAAAATTTATTGAATTTCGACGTTTGAAACTTCACGCAAATCAAAATCACTTGTACTTTTCACAAATACCTAACTTAATGTACTAACTTTTCTAAAGAAATTACCATATCAAAATGAATTTTGCTTAAATTGCAACTTCTAGCAGAAATGTATCCGGAACAAATTACAACGTCACGGAAACGTTTTTGCATTATCCAAAAAACTCTTCCCAAGCGTCCTCGAATCGTTCTTGAGCTCTTATCGTCAAACATTCATCCGACGAATGCTCCCAACACCTCAGCCACATTTGTAAAATATTTGTAAAACATCAAAAAAAGTGACGCTCCCCGAGTCTTCTTGGAACATTTCCGCCAATACTATTCTCTGATAAGACAAGAACGCGAATTACATACCGAGCCACAAACGTGCGCATACTTTTTTCACGCGAATTCCTCCATCCCGCGTCTTCTTTATCGTTATCCAACCGAAACGCAAAGTCAAAACAAAGATACTCGCTCGACACCGCCAAATGACTCTACATAAACAAACCCCCTCCGTATCCGAAATTCTCGTCGAATCTCGGTCTGCATGAAGCCCCGATTCCCGTGAATCATCAAAAAACAATTCATTCCATTGAACGCAATCGGCGCCGCGATTGCGAAATTCAATCTCTAATGCTGAATCGTATCAAAATAAAGTGTAATTCATTCAGAGGAATGCTTCGTTCCTTCATATGAATCAGCGCTGTTTTATGAATAAACAAATGGCGATTAGCGACTATTTTTAACCGAACTCGCGAGATTCCAAAGTGGATCGCCGGCTTAGAAAAACTTTGTGATTAAAGTCAATTCTAAAGACTTGGAATCGCTTTCCAGAAAATCTGGAAATTAAATAATAAAGAATTTAAAATGCTTACTCTTTTAAAAGACTTACTTATTTTAAAGCGAAAGAGATTTCTAAACATGATTGAATTATTAATTTTTTAATAGATTTAGTATAGAAGTTAG
>JABFPB010007130.1:0-11326 GCA_022817645.1 Ceratoteleas bidentatus | reverse complement strand
GCATGTGTTTTCGTATATATTTGCTGTATTGGTTTGTTACGGATAAATCATGGTTAATAAAAACAGCTTTCAATGTTAATTAAATAGAATTGCGATTCAAATAATTATGTTTATTTTCCATGGATTAAAATATTATTTAAAATGCTCATTTTAGTAACTAGTTTAAATAAATAAGCGACACATACTTTAACTGAAACTTATTAATGAATTTATTATATAAATTATACATTATACGTGAAATATACTGTTAAAATAATTATATTTAACCAAATTGATACTGATATAGGCTTTACCTACATGGGCCCACCATGTAGGTAATTGGCATATCCTCCAACCTCAAAAACCCTAGTGCTGGCAATCGTTAAAGAAGCCCAGTTGGAGTCCATTCACTACCCATCATTTACCCATTTTGTTCATCATTGGCCAATCATTACACGCCCTCGTAGGTCCCACTATCGGCCCCAGATGAGGCTTACATATGTTTCACACAAACATAAAAATAGGTAATTACACCACTTCAGCCCATATGGGGCTTACTCTTTTCGTAGTGCACGCCCTTCTTGATTTCTACTAGCGTCGTTACCCGATTAAAAAAAAACACACATAACAAAATGGGGAGCCATTTGACCAAAAAGAAACTTGTTGGCAGGGTTTTTTACCTTGAAAGGGAAAAAAATATTATTGGAATTTTGAAAAAAAAGGAAAACTAGGGGCCCATAAATTATGATCCTCGATTATGATCAATGAAGCGAATCCGTTCATCCGTTTAAGAGCTAGAGCGCCCGGTGCGCGGAAAATACAGGTTTCGATAAAAACGCTTTTAACGTTTGATATACTTTAGACATCGACGTATCTCCTTTTGCACACTATTCTATACACCTTAGGCTTAAAATTTATTGAATAAGAAACCGTTCTTTTTTAAGAGAATCTCCCCTTTATGTGCTTAAAACATACCCTTACCGGATTAAATTTTTTTTAAAATTGTCTCAGAAAATTAACACTTCACTGAAAACAAGATTCAGTAAAATTCCGGTACTATCGCCGGAAAATAGATGCCAGAACTTTCTGTAATTTTATAGATGGATCTGTAATAGTTTACAGATTCATCTGTAAACTTACAGAAAGTGTTGTGATTTCACACAAAATGTTCTGTAACCTTATTGAGCTAAAAAGTGACAACTATTTAACCTCCAAATTAACCAATTTTTGGTTAATTTGGAGGTTAAAAAATATCGTGTGCACCACGGGAGGAAACGCGATTACCCCTTGGGCGAAGGTGGCAGCCCGAGCCGTCGGCGAGGGTGCCACCTTCGCGGAAATAATCGCCCCCTGAGTGGAAAATATAAACCTGGATTCAATCTGGTCACCGGCGTATTGCCAGACTATATCCAGACTGAGTCCAGACTATTTCCAGAATACCGTCAGACTGTTTTTAGTCTGGCACTAATCTAGTCTGGGTCATATTCGTGAGCCATATTGTTATCCAGACTGTTTTTAGACTGAAATGAGTCTGGATACAGTTTGGCAACAGTCTGGATAACAGTATGGCACACGATCATGACCCAGACTAGATCCAGATTATCGCCTGACTAAAAACAGTCTGCTAGTAGTCTGGCAATAGTCTGGACACAGTAAGGATATAGTCTGGCAAAAGGCCGGAGGCCAGATTGAATCCAGGTTCGTTTTTTCCACGCGGGAAAACAAGATATCACGTTGTGTTCACTTTGCGTCGTAAGTGTAGGGAAAATTGAAAGTATAATTTCAATGTTCCCTACATTTGTTGTCTACATTTTTTTTAATGTTGCGACGCGGAACTGTTAAACATTGTAGCGTGTAATTCAATGCAGAAAATTAATTTTTAGATTTTTTTAGGTGATTAATATTCATACGATTTAGTAAAATAAAAAGGAAGCCTACATAGGATAAATGAAAGGCGTAAAAATAGGGGGGTCATCTTTAAACGGCCATATCTCGATCAAAACGAAAAAAAAATGCGCGCTATTTTTTAAAATAAAGTTCAATTAATAAGCTTTCGATTTCGCAAAGGAAATCCAAAATCGAAGAGGACTTACTTTCGGAATTAATTTTTGAAAAAAACATTTTTACGTTTTTCCAGCATTCTAGGCGTAACTTTCTCAAGTTTAGGCACGCTCAGCTTTGTGTTAGGATGAGTATATATGTACAATCAAGTTGGTTCCGATCCCTTACTCATGCTACCAAAACTATACCCTTTTTTCCCGATTTTTTGTCAATTTCGCCAAAACTCGATTATCGTAAAAATAACGTCTAGTACTTTGGTATTCAACCTTTGATCGGTTTTCTGCTTGTTTTTATGACAAAACAAAGCTGTACAATAATTATTAGCAAAATCGGAGAGGGTCGGGTTTTTTTTGCTGATTGGATAGAATGAATTTTGATATGGATAGAATGACCCTTATATAAAAACTTATTTTATAAAATTCTTTTTTTTTGTTTTCTCATTATTCATAAATAATGAACAACTATTGAAATTTGTTCATTTCGAAGTTGGAACAAAAAAAAACCTATTAAACCGGCATTTAAACGAAGACAATGTTTTGTATGAGATACTAAAGGTTTCACTAATGCAATGAAAAAAATATAAATAGTACAAATTATTTATTCAAGTATGGTACAGTCATTTGTTAAAAACAACCACTAAAATGTTGCATTATGTCAAATCTCACTCATTAATGAGTCGGTTGCGTTTTCCGCAATAAGAGCACTTATCACTTCTTGACTTAAGTTTTCGGCAACATGAATAAAAATGTGTGATTTCAAATCTTGCTCCTGACTAAAAGATTTGTTACAAACTTCGCACCTGAATGTCGATTCACTATGGAGGAGAATGTGCCTTTGTAAATAGTTTTTCTTAATAAAAAATTCGCCACACTGCTGACATGCAAATGGCTTTTCACCCGAGTGACTGCTCATGTGATATTGTAAATTCATTTTCTGGGTGAAAAATTTGTCACACTGTTTACACTCAAATGGCTTTTCACCTGTGTGAATGCGCATGTGACATTTTAAATTATTGTTCTTGCTGAAAGATTTACCACACTCTGGACACTGAAATGGTTTTTCACCTGTGTGAGTGCTCATGTGATACTGTAAAGTAATTTTCTGGGTGAAAGATTTGTCACATTCTTGACACTGAAATGGTTTTTCACCTGTGTGAATGCGCATGTGACGTTTTAAATTACCGTTGCTGATGAAAGATTTGCCACACTCCAGACACTCGAATGGCTTTTCACCTGTGTGAGTGCTCATGTGATACTGTAAAGTAATTTTCTGGGTGAAAGATTTGTCACACTCTTGACACTGAAATGGTTTTTCACCTGTATGAATGCGCATGTGACATTTGAAATGACTGCTCTGCCTGAAAGATTTGCCACACTCTTGACAATCGTATGGCTTTTCACCTCTGTGAGTGCGCATGTGATATTTGAAATGACTGCTCTGTCTGAAAGATTTGCCACACTCTTGACATTCGAATGGCTTTTTATCTGTGTGATTGCGATTGTGCTTAGTCAATGCTTGCTTTGCGCTGAACGATTTTGTACAATATTCACACTTGTAAGGCTTTTCAATGACGTGACTATCAACAAACAATTCCAATTGATTGTTACCGCTCGGCGAAAAAGTCTCTGTTTCTTCACTCGTCGTTTCATTAGTATCAGTCGCATTCTTTTGTTCCATAATGTCAACTTCATGAAACTTTGTCTGTAAAATAATGCCATATTATGATATAGATCACTTACTCGACGCTGCCGGGATGCACGAGTTCGGGCCCTGGATGCTCTCCGGTTGCACAAGCAATTCTGAGCTCTGCTTGACTGAATTTCAAAAATCGTGTATACCGAGAGCGTTGTGAGATCCGGGATCGTGCATCCCGGGAGCGTCGTGTGTACTTTGTATCGCTATGATTTGAAGGTTATGTTTTATGCACCTAACTCTTACATTATCGACTTGTGTTGTGTTTATTGTATTTTTATCAAATGTTTAGAAAAATGTATTAAGAATAAGAAATTGTTGCAATAAATAAATAAACTTCAAAAAATTAGTTCACTCAATACGACTTTAAAATATAAATAATACTGCAATTAAAATGCGATTTTTTTTCTCTGCAAAACTTACCTAAAATTTTAACACAATTACGTTAATAGATATGAAGATTCCTGTACAATTTTACTTTCAATGAAAAATTGACTTCTGAAGGCATCGCCTCACTAAAAATAATGTTGCGACTTCTTAGTAGTATTCGCCTAATCAAAACACTGCTATCACAACAAATTCCATATTCTACAGTTATTGCCGGTTGGTATCAAGTGGCAAATTCTAATAGAATGAACCTCTCTGTGTACTGAAAAAAACATGATAGGAAATACGTCCCTCATGAGGGAGCAAGCAGATACCACTGTCGTGATAGGAAATTACTACACGGAAAAAATTATGGTGCGGCAGCTACGCTTTAATGCGGGTAGCTGTTACTCTTTGGTAAAGCGTAGCAGTTGCTCCTCGCTTGGCGCAATATTTGCGCCAGAGGCGAGAGTAAATATTGCGCCACGTATGCCGGGTAAAAATTGCGCATTTCTTCGGGTAATAGTTACTCGCGGTTTCGATGCTTCCGAGCAGTCCCGATTGTCATGGAACCTGATAAAACATAACCTCAAACTGACCACAATTCACATTTTTGAGCTGATTGCCTTAACAAATATGACAGTTTGAGGTTAGTTTACTGTGATTTTAATATAGTCCGCGGACTGGATGAATTAATACACTAAGTACTCTAACTGAAATATAAAAATGTTGATATTTAAAAAAATAAGTCGTCAGGTATTTTTGGTAAATTTAAAAATAGTTACTCCAATATGGCGAACCAAAAATGTTACATTTTGTTCATTTTTCTTCAAACTCGATATAAGGGTGTATCTAGGGTCACTGAATATGAATATATATATGGCAAAACTGTCAAAATAGAAAATGGCGATCCAATATGACGGACCAAAAATGTAAAATTTGTTCATTTTCCTTCAAATGTGATATTTGGGTGTATATAAGGACGTTAAATATGAATGTGTGGTCAAAATAAAAAATGGCGCAACTAATATATTAAATTAAAAAGTTAAAATTTCTTTAATTTTCTTAAAAGAAAAATTTATACCGAAAACCCACATATTAAGTTTGAAGAATAATTAACAAATTGTAATTTTTTAGTCCGCCATTTTCAAATTTAAAAATTTGAATTTGGATGTGTACTCAGACCTTACAAACCCCCCCCCCAATACTTTTTAGTGAATTTTTCCTAATGCCAGTAAATCAACATAGGAGAATAAACATGGACATTTTCCCTCCCACTACGAAGAAAGGGTTAAACAGGACAAAAGAATTTTCAGACGTATATTAGTATTACAATTTATACCGCGAAGCGAGAAAATGGTTACCATCTTTCCGAATAGACAAAAGTGGCGGGAAATTCGGTAACGCATTATACATTAAAACCTTTTTTCCGGCTTCAATAGGCTCCACTATGTATGCGTGAACATGTTCGTCGAAAAAAAGTTCGCGGTATTGTTGGACGTAGACAAATATTTCATCGCGCATCTTCAACACTTCTAATATTTCGCCAAACTCGCATTCGCTCGCCATAATGTCCGTGACAATGAATTGTCCAATCGATATTAACTTTCCATCTAGGTGGACAAAGTTGTATTTTTCGACCAAACCGTACATGTTTTTGTTTTTTACTGGCACAGCAGATTTAAATTTACCAAAAGTTTTGTCGAGAGATCCAACTTCGATCTTGTTGTTCTCAAACTCAAGGGCGTGAATCATGTGGCACATCTGCAACGTTTGCTTCTTGGCAATTGTCACTAATAAATTTTTTGTTGAATGAGTTGATTGTGCGTTAGCTTTTATTTGCTTATGGCGCGATTCACACCTCATACTCCAAAAGTTAATGCAAGGACCATTCTTTGAGAGAATTGCAGGGTAATGCACTAAATTGTGGAACTTTGGCTTCAAAGGCCCATAAAGTTTAATATATGCGCTATTGAAGATTTCTATCAGGTTCTTTAACATTATAATGTCGGATGAAATTATTCGAGGTGATGTTAATATATCTATTATTTGTCTCAAATATTGGTATATCCGCCAATCATCGTCACCCTCGAGTACCAAATCGCCAATAATCAGGCCCAAATATCTAACAAAGCATAGCATCTCCGACGCTGACATCCTGGACAATTGTTTTAGTTTAATTTTATTCAACTGGAGTGCTGGAGGCTTGTTAGACATTTCAGTGGGACCATACTGAAAATTGCTTATCCTCTCATTCAACGTATGAACAGTGAAGTATTGTTTGATAAAAATTAGCTTGTACAGAAGCTCTCGCATCACGTAAAGGCACACACCCTCTAAAACGTCGTGCATTACATCCACCGTGACATTTTGGGTGATGTGAAAATCATGAACATCATGAAAAACGCATCTTTCTTTGATACCCGTATCTGATACACTCATCTCGTTTACATCTTGCTCATAATTTTCTCGGTTTCTTAGCAAGGATTGCTCCTCGACAGTTTGCCCTAACAATTCGTCATAGGAAATTTTACAAATTCGACAACTGTGATTCGCATTAAAAGATTCCGTGAAGCCAAGCATTCCATTTAACCCCAAGTTGTCGCCTAAGATCAACACTAACTGAAATTTAACGATGTGTTTAATCCCTTCTACCACAACGGTGATTCCACTTGTCGCGAGATAATTTAGTTCATCAATGAGTTTCTGGAATGTGGTTCGATTACTAAATTGCTTTTTATGTGCGCTGTGAACTAACATAGTGAATACAATACTATTAAGACGAGATGCGATGTGTGGAGGTAGACAAGCAATCATGGTGTACAATGCCCCGAATTTATTCGTGCCAGCGTGACTCCCTAGTGGGTTTCCGACCTCCAAATCATCAAAAAATATATAGATAGGTAAAACAATACTTCCCGCAAATCGATCACGATAATGTTCAACCCATAATTTCCCCTGAATGATATTACTAATGACGCGAGTTTCACTAGACAATGTACTAATGTACTTCAAGATGGTGTTCAACATTCCAGGAATTTCTAAAAATAATTTTAAACTTTTCCTTAGAGGAACGTACACTCCGTAACAAGTTTCTGGCACAAGTAACAAATCGTTATCAACTAATTTCGCCACGAGAGATGTTCCAAGCGGGAATTCTTCGTGTTCAATGAGGCCTTTGTTCTCCAAAAGCGAAAATCTTGTAGCTTCTGTGAGGACTCCGTCAAACACTCGGCTATGGTCTTCGAAGATTTGTTCGATTTTGTTTGAGGCTGATTTCGAAATGTTCTCATCTTTCAGAGCAGTAATAATATCGCGTTTCAGGGATGGCAAAAACGCGTACCGAATGAAACTGTTAAACGCGCTGATCACAGTTTGCACGACTACTCTGGGTAAATTGGGATCGCCATATAATAACAATACTAAAGAAATAATGTGGTTTAATAATACTCCGGCATCCATGATTACAAAACGTTACTGACTATGGCTTCGCAAGATCAGAAACAAGCTTCTTCACGGAAGCGTGTGTTTTTGGAACGCTTAGTTTGTATACGGCCTTCTTAATCAAGTTCCACACGTGATCACAAGCGAACGGGAATCTTCGCAACGCAACTAAACACTTGAAGCAGGCTTCTGTCGCTAAAGCTGGAGTGTCGTGCGAGTAGTTGTTGCCATTCAGTATGACGTACGACTGGCAGTTGTCGAGTTTTCCGTATATGATGCAATACGGATGAGATGAAAGACCAAGAGACTGCTGCCACTGCAAAAGTTTGCTCTTCTCGCTATTAATGTCTCCGCCCTCCTAAAAAAGTAAAACATTACTTCAACGAACCCATTGAAAAACAAAGAACATTCAAATAATTCTTGTTACTTACTGGTACGTGCAAGACGAAGGACTTCGCAATGTCAGCTTTACTGAGCACGGTGTCTTTGGGTCCTGGACTCTTTTTGCTCACCGTAAGATACAACGGTAAGAGCATTAGCGACAGTGTTTCGTGGTGTGTTTCTGAAATAATGAAAGAACAGTGATTGAATAATAAAAATTTTAATTGTAAATTAAAGAACTACTCAAGAATTTATGATACTAATACAATTCGAACAATACCCTGCTGTAACAGCTCTTCATGGATTTTGAAAAACTGTTTCACTTCTCGGATCTTCGATTTCTTGCATTGATCGACAATTTTTCTGGACAGCTCAGGCCATTCCTTCGAAAACAGCGAACCATACTTCGCAGCGACGCTGTTCGATTCGTCTTCCGCATCTACTTCCTCTCCGATAACTCTCAGAAAATCTGATTCCAACTATATTATGAGAAAAAAATTCCTTCAGTAGAGAAACAAAATTCCTTCAGTAGAGAAACAAAATTTCATGTGCATTAAATAGTTTTAACAAATTTATATTATATAGTTTAACATACCAGCGTGATTCCGAGCGGCGGGTTCAGGCAGGAGAAACTCTTCAGGTACTGCTCAATGGATACGAGCTCCTTCTTTTTCTCCTTTTGCGTCAACGACTGGTGCCTTATATCAAAAGACTTCTCCCACTTTTGAATAACATCAGCAACATTATATTTGCTCCACTCCTTGTCCGTCAGACAGTCAAATCCGGTTTCTAATGGAAATGTTAAATAATATTAGCAATAATGTTTTTACCACAGCATTATAAATCGCAATAAGACAAAAAGGTGTTTCGGTTAAATTGAAGTTAGTTTTTATGAATTATTTCTTGGTATGTCAGGTACTTTCCTTTGCGCTATGAATGATTGATTAGCATATATTTATATATACCTGTAATGACAGTTTGTGGCGGTTCAATATACGGATCCGTTGACTTTTTTCTGTTCTTTTCGAGCAATCCAGCGAGGCCCAGTTGTCGTCTTAAATATCTGTAATGATTATACAAAGACCCTCGTCCTCCGACACACTCGCTGGACTCAGTTTTCACTGGTTCTGAGTAGTAAAACTCCGGATCCTCCAACGGAAATAACTCTACAATATCTTTAGCCCACTGAGCGAAAACTGGAGTTTTTATCCTAAAAATTGTGAATAATGTAAAACATGACAAAGAAGGTAACCAATAATTAATAAACTGAAAACATCCATTATTGTAAATTGTTTTAGAGCCACAATATGGATATGATTTGATTTGGATAGGATACATGGATAAAAGACCAGACAGAACAAACATTTGACGTAGACAAACAATTAACATTTAAGCAAAAATAACCTATGTATAAATGTGATTTATTTGTATATAATTTGCATGTAAAGTTGTATCATTCTTAGAAATTAAGACATATCAAAAGTAAACATGATAAAATTGATTACATAACAAAAACTATACAAAAAATAAATTTCATTTATACAGTGTACCCCAATGAGGCACAAAGCAATGATTTCATCATGTTATAAAAAACCCATTATCTTACGTGTAATGGTCGTTGGCCTTTTTCATTTCAGACATCACGATCGCGTCTACCAAATTATGTCTGTCAAGTTGCTTTGTCTTCATAAACTTTCCTAATACTATTTTCCCCATAAAATCGTTACTTAGTAATTCATAGAGGGCGTTCTCAACAAAAACACACTGAACGTCTACAAAAAAGGTATACACAATTTATATAAAAAGATATGACATAATTTGACAATGGAAAATAAGGTTAGTTAAATTTACAAAAATTACTTTCAGCGCTGGACGTATGGGGAAGGGGGTCACCAAGATTTGACGAAAGTCCCTGGTGGTTCGTACCACGAATCTCTTTATTTTTTGCAACTTTGAACGCCTCTTTCTCAAAATTAAAATTCATCAAGAACTCAAAAACCCCCTCCGAACGGTTCTTGAATAATTCTTGAATCTTCTCATCAGACAAACAATAAAATTCGTCGTCTTTTATCCCTTGATCTAAAGAGGAATAAAATGTCAGTTAAAACGTACGCTAATAGACAAATTTTCAAAACCCCATGGATTCCATGCAGAAGCCATGTTAAATCTCTATTTAAATGTTTATCCACGTAGAATCCACGTGAATTCCACATTTTTTTCTGAACTCCACATCATCTGTTAGGGTATTTGCACACACAATACAATTTCAGAAACAAATATACAACAGTTAATTATGGAATAACAAAACTAACGATTAATACCTCACGACAAATGTTTACATTCCCATGACAAGGTGTAATACTGTAGTAGAACATTTTTCACTAACAAATAATCTGTACGTAGTGAATAAAAGACATTTTAGACTATTTCAATATGGAGATAAAGTAAATTGTAACATATTTTTGGATTAATAAACGATTTGAATTGAAATTAAGATGCACATCAGCAGTTGCATAATTGTAAAATCAAACTATCGTTTATGAAATTATTCAATTCAAAAATATATACTGAAATTATATTTTGTTTCATTTAATTTTAATGATTAATTAATTGTTTGCTTAAATAACATTTCAAAAAGATCAAACTTTAATCATTATATTTCATTTTTGGTGTCAAAAAGTTGTCGAATACAGACGCATTGTCTTTGCAAACTAAGAAATATTTTTAGTTTTAATATGTATAAAAACCTGTCAATTATTTTATAAAAGCATTCATTCGGATTATGTTGTTCTTTTACTGTAAGGCGGAACACATGTGGATTTGAGGTTAGGTGGCTGGTTTACCATGTTTTCATCGGACTTACTTGTGAACAGCTCGCGAACGTCCTCGAACTCGTATTTCGCGAAGAATTCGTCCATTTTCGCACTGCTGAAAATTCTCGACCGAAAATTGCTCGGACCGGCGAGCAGACATTCGCACGTGCGCGAGTGCAATAATCGCCCCGCTCGAAAAGTAGCAGTTACCGACAGAGGGAGCGACTGCTACTCCACGCGTGTGCGCGACTGTCGTTCCGCGCGAAAGCGTAGCAGTTGCGCCCTCGATGAGTAATATTTGCGCCACGAGAGGGTAACTGCTCGCCCAAGCGCTGGCGCGACTGTCGCACACAGTAAAAGTGTAGCAGCTGCGCCTAAAAGCGTAGCTGCTGCGCCATAATTTTTTCCGTGCATGAACAAAAAAACAATAGATTTTACAAGTTATCAGTGAGAATAACAAAAAATATAGTGATAAGAGACCTATGGAAATGGTTTAAAATGAAATATTTAATCAGTCATTTGAAAAGCGTTTTTTTATCCTACGATTACATTAATTTGCCTGAAATATACTTTTTATCAGTTCAGCATAT
>JABFPB010007129.1:0-11329 GCA_022817645.1 Ceratoteleas bidentatus | reverse complement strand
ATTTCTTGTTTTTCTCTCACATTCAAACGTAATTTAACAATAAAAATGTTAACACCTAGTTTGACTTTAGATTTGGGTGACTTTCTACTTTAAGTTAGAAGAAAAATTATTTTCTCCTACATTCCATATAATGATGAGCAACTTAATGCTTATTTTATTTAAAATGTAGCAAGAATTGTGCAATGATGTATTGAATACGCCGATCCTGTTATATTTTAGGCACGACTGACGCAAGATAAACATAACCTTCGTGCCATTTCAAATTACATTCACAGTGAAAATATTTAAAATAATATTTAGAGAAGATACTTACTGCAAATAGTTTTTTGATTTCCTCTGTTGTGAGCTTGCACAAAAAATCGCCTTTCACTAAAAATGTTGTAGAGTTATTGAAGTCAACTGAGAAACAGAAGTGAATACTCTTATTTTTTTGCGCGGAAGTTGGTAGTCATGTAATCAACTCAATGCCAATAACTACATCTTACCACAACATTCGTCCTGTAAATGATCCCTAAAATCCCTATCTAAAACTATATACATGGAGCTGAATTTAAATACAAACAGCATCTAATTAAAATAAAATAAATCAACTAATTTGACTTTTTAAATTCGATTTTCAACCCTACTGAAAATAAAATGCAAGTCTCAACTGAATAGAAATAAGTAAGGGCTTCCCTTTATTTATTCAATAAAACGGAAAATCTCACTGAAGATACAGTGTTTCTCGATTTCCTCCTTTACAAGATCAAACAATAGTTTATACAGACGAATCACGTTTTCATCACATTAAATTAACCGTTTTACAATAATTCATATATCACAAAAACATATTTGGAAAAAGAAATTATTGGACCATTGGACTCGCTATGCCTTCTGCGATCTGCTGGCTACTAGTAACACTCTGAACGTTGTTAGTCGAAATGACCTCTCTTTTGATATTGTTTCCAATGCTTAAGTTCGCATTCGACGTATCATTTACAGTGGTGTTCTCCATGTCCATCTGACTTTGGGCAATGTCCTGCAATGCTGCCTGGATTCTGTCCAACAGAGCTTCACCTTGACGAACGACTTCTTCCAGATGATCACACGCTTGCTGGTTTTCTTGTTCCAGGGTGTTCAGACTAGCTATTTGCAGTTCCTGTGAGGATTCCTCACTGGGTAAACTGTCAATCATTGTGTCGATATCTTTTGCACATCTCGCTATTAGGGTTGCAAAAAGGGCAGCATGGTCTGCAATTTTTTTAAATAATTAACATAGTACTACGGATTATTAAAGGATATCGATATATATTGATTATGAAAGGAAGGAAGGATATTGATTAAGGAATAAATCATGATTAGTTTGAAAATAATAATAAAATTAATTCATTTATTACGAATACAATTTTAATCTAAGTTTATCTTAATTAAGACTCTTTGAAATCATATTTTTTGATACATAATTTGTTTAAATTTTTGAAAACTAATTGTCTGAATAATGTTCAAATTGGATAAAGACGTTTACTAAACATAAAAATTGATGATTAACCTTGATCTGGGGATGGATTTTGTTGCGGGGTTCCAGCCCTGTCAAATCCAGGAAATTTGCCTGGAGTGGAGAATTGTTGCAAAATTCCGACACTGTTGCAAAAGTGTTCGGCTTGCTGAAAATAAGACAATTAAACAGCAACAAAAACATAAATAATCATTTCAAAACACTAACAAAGATCATTCTCAGAATCCAGATTTACTTTGAAAATTGCAACTGAACACGCTTCCAGACATTCTAAATATTCAAAGTCAACTTTGATAAAAATCTGTCTTCAATTACCAAACAAGTTGCATTAAACTTTATTTCAATAAATTATTTTTATTGCAATAAATGCACACATTATTTTACCTGGTTCACCGTATCCTGCAATTGCGTCAAACGATCAGCCATTCTCGACTACTTAACCTCTCCCTGTGATTGACAACCTCGATTCTTTCTCACAAGACAAATCAGCTACTTTTCCATTTTTCCATTTCAACAATCAACCGAAAACTAATTCACAAAAAAGCCGTATGGTTCAATATTCAACATTTAACACGCGAACTGATAAACTGTTTTGTTTTGAACTTCGACGTTTTCGTCGTATTTGCGTTTCCCGCTAGAAATTTTGAATTTCGTACGTTGGCGGCGCTGTCGCAGGCTTGACGTTTCGAGGCGGGATTTGGCGGGATTAGACCAGTGCAAAATTTGACGACATAATAAAGAAATTCGCAGCGATCGAAGGATCGATATTTCAAGGACGAAGGAAAGTTTGATTAGCTTGCTGAATCGACCATGTCGGGGGTTCAACGACAGGAAATCAAGAATCTGCAACCGAATAGCCAGAATTCGATTGTAATCGGCGTCATCATCGGCAGTTTGAATCCGAAAAATTTCGAGGCGCGCAATCAGAAATGTGAGATCCTTTATTTTATTTATTTGCAAGTTGTTTTTGAAGAGGTGTTAATAAAGGAAATTAAATAAGTAAATTTAATCTAATGTACATCTAATTGTGTAAGAAGCGAAATTTAGGATATTTGTTTGGTGAAAATGCAGTGTTTCTTGTTGTTAATGTTTATTGTTTTATGTTTTACATGATTAGATTTAGGTTAGGCCTAAAACATGATTTAACAAGTTAAATCAAATTAATTTTTATGTTTTGAAGATTTAATTCCGATTAGTTATGTTTTATCGATTGAAAAGGGTTGAGTAGAAAAAAATCGCAATAAAAAGGGTGTAGATTTGAAAGAACAAGTTTCTACAGGTTATTTTCCGGCAAAAGTAGTTTATCTGAAATTATTAAGAAGTAAATAATGGCTGTAATGCGAAAGAATGAAAAAATTTATTAGAAAAGGAAGATTGAGGTAATAATTATAATTAATTCGTAGTGGCACTATTGCATCCCATAAGTTGTAAAAACAAAACCTAAAAACTCTAAACCGCAACAAAACCTAAAAACCTAAACCATGAAATTTTTATTCACTGTACTGAAACCCTTTACGGTTGTTCGTATTTTTTGTCTTTTTAGATCGATTACATAAATAAAAAATATGTTAAGACAGATAATTCATTTTTCAATTAATTTAATGTTTAAATTAACTTTTTGTAACTGAGTATTTTTCCCCAATAAAATATAAAGTTGGAAGTGGTGGAATGCGTGCTGTTTGGACATTTACTCTACGAGATTCTCCCAATGACATCATCAACGTCACTGTTTGGGGAGGTGTTGAATTTATCAATCGTGTATTCAACTCTTATCGCATTGGGTCTGTTGGTAAGAAGCAATTGATACCATATATTTTACAGTTTATATCTACTGCCTAACGTAAGAATCAAATATCATAAAAATCAAAGATGATTTGATATGAAACTTTACATATGTTTCTTTGTGCAATGACGCACATTTTTCCCAAATCTAAAAAAATTTGATCTAGATTTATTTAGATAAAAGTTCATTTAGCTTCTTAATCCTAAAATTCTAGAAGTTCAAAACTGCACAAAAATATTCGAGGTGTAAGAAACTGTAACTTTTTGTGTAATTTTCAACTGCACTGCTCAAATGAAAATCAACGAATTTTCAGTCGAGGTCATCAATGGCAAAGTTATGACCAGACAACTCGACAGTACCAATGAGATGTTCGTACCAACTGCAACTAGTCCTTATACGATCGTCATAAATGAAGGGGTAGCTTTGATTCAGAGCCATGACAGTCCAGCCTGTACCAAGTACTTGTCATATCTAAGAATGATTACCAAACCAATGACCCAGGTGAAGTTACTCAATAACATCATGCCAATTATCGATGAGCTGCAGGACACATATGTTTCTCTTTTGGTTATCGTCACTTTTGTAAGTTGGAAAAATCAAAGCCCAAACAATACCTTCACAATTTTGTTGCTAAAGTCAATTTAAAAGAATTGAATTTAATAAATAATATTATTTTACATTTAGAGATATTCGCCGAATTATATCAGTTTCAGGAATTTTCTAGTGAAATAATATTTTTACTTAGCAGAAAATCAACCAGAAAAATATTGATGAACAAAAATCTGATCAAAAAACAAAATTGTTCTATTTAGGCAAGTCAGAGTCAAAATGTCACCAGCAAAGATGGACGAAAATTGTCTTATCGAATTATCGAGGTGAGAGATGGTTCGTCTGAAGAAGGAATTCAGCTACGATTGTGGGAAGAAGAATGGATTCGAATGTCCGAAGTTTGGGAACCGAATCGCACTGCTCTTTTCATAGCCGACGCAAGAATTGGATATGATAATTATAAAAAGAAATGCGCCATAAGCATTGGTGAATAAATCTCTTTTTCTTCTGATTTAAACTCTTTTCTCAGTTCGGTAACTTTACAAAGTTCTCGAAGATGAAAATGAGGATCATTTGATTTTCTTCTATGTTTTGATTGAAATTTTAAACACGAATTAATTTCAGTTCGCAAGACAATTATTATCGAAGACCCGGACATTCCTGAAGTTCAAACTCTCCAAAATAAGATTCGAACTAAACCAGCTTCTGGATCTACAGACCCGTTCGCTTTGCCTAATCGTAAAACTAACATTTTTTCGTCATTTCTAAAATATCTTTATACTTGTATGAACTTTTTATATCAAATTGTATTTTCTTATGTTATTTCAGCTACGATGATTACAAATGTGATGACCATCCAGGAAGTTACGGAGAAGTTAAATGAAAAATCACTCTCTGCTGATTCCGATAGACTGCAACTGCTGACTGTGATTTATGCGGAAATAACAGAAATAAATTTAGACGCGGAAGAGTCCAGCATTATCAGTACTAAATGGTACTTTATGTTCCATTACACTGTACAAATTACAATTTTGCATTGAAATTAATCACACATTCAAAGTTATCTAAAAATAAAATATTTTATGTCACAGTGCTCTCTGTAAACGAATTGTTCAGAAAGATAACGATTCCTGCATGAACATCGATTGTCCCTCAGGAAATGGAACGATGATACCGAACAATTTCGTTGCTTTGAACTTGAAAGTTCACTTAAAAGACGAAACTGGATATCTCGTTGGTTGTCGACTTTTTGGCGCTGCAGCTGAAAACGCAATTGGACATTCTGCTGAAGAAATTCAGGTTCATAATCTCAATAAATAGGATTCTCATAATAATGCATAATTTAATACTTCTTCAAAGTATTCAATTTGCAGCTTTATTAAATAAAAATGATGTGATAATAAAAAATCTGCTTTTCAAATTTCAGAAAATGAACAAAGATCAGAGGTCAAGTTTGAAATGGAACTTTTTACTGTGCAGCAAGTTTGAAGTTCGCATCCAGATTCTTGGACCCACTACTGCATTTCCGCGTGCGATATATAATATATTATCACTTACAATGAGTGATTCTCAAACCGACTTTATAAATGCAGTAACTGAGAAATGAGTAACTTACTCATTACATTCGTTTAAAATTAATTGATTCGAATTATTCGATTGATGAAATTGTAAAATTCTTTTGTTAAGTTTTTAATCAAATTTTTATATTGTTTTTCGTAATTTTATAAATGTTGATTTGATACCACAGTTTAATTGAAGATCAATTGTTCAATCGATGTAGGTTGATATTTATTGAAAATAATCATTGTAGAATTTGGTTTTAATACTTTTATTGATTCCCACACCACCATAACTGCACACCATTGTCTCTCTGTAAATCATCATCTTCTGGTAATCGTTGACCAGTACTCGTCGCTAAAATTGGCATACTTTTGTGCAAATTTACGCCATTTACACAGTCTGTGGAAATCTTCCACTTTTCGTCCAGTATATTTTCATCGCTGTTTGACTCAGCAACGTCGCTTTGCCAGATTTGTACAAATCCTTCGGTTCCACCTACAAGAAGTTTAAGTATTTCACATTTGATTAATTAAATCAATATAAATCATTATTAATGAAAATATACTTATAATTTAATATAAAGTTTATAACAATTATTATAAAAAAATGATAAAGTACAGTTTATCATTTTTTATAAATCTTATTATAATAAAATTAAATTAAATCAATCAACTCTAATAATCATTGCAACGGTAGAAATGCACTGACCAGATACAATGTGAGAACCATCAAAACTAATCGAAAACTGTATTCGTTGGTTGGTATCCGACATTCGATTTTCGGAAGACCACAATACTGTTCCCGGATTGCGCAGATCCCAGCAAATAAATTCATTTTTTCGTCTCACCGCTGAGTACATTTTCATCCCACACGGACTAAATTCAATTTGAGTCACTCCGTTTCCAGTTTTAAAAGAGCAGATCGGTCCATCTTTGTACAAACCTGCAACATCAAAACATCCAATGAATCGCCATAAATTAAAACAAACTCATACTGGTAATGATTAATTGTTGTGTTTTAATTAAATAAAATATAATAATTTTATAGTTTTTTTTTCATTTTCACATTCTTACCTACACACTTCGAGTAAGTTCCAAAAGCAACTAAACCAGTCATCAGGGGATTTTCTCGAATGCAAGAAACCAGTCCAGTGACATTCGGGAAAGTTTTGTTCAACGGAATGTCGCTGACTTGTCTACCCGGGCGATCCATGTCAAAAATACGTAAAGTGTTTTTGAACCCACACCAGATTTCAGTGGACTGGTTGATAAATTGGACACTAAGAGCAGCTTCAACTTCGTCAAGTCTGAACATTGAATAGAAAAGAGGTAATCAGATGAATTAATGAGATTTCACTTTGTTTCGTCAAAATAATTAAAAACAAATTCTAAATACATATTTGGAAAATTACATTTGGAAATATATCCTTCAATTTGAATTAAAAAATTTTAATGTTTCATAACAAAAGCGTTTTTTATGTAATAAAATAATTTAGCCCATTGAAAATAAAGTACAAACTGTATTTTATGCAAATAATTACTATCGATATTTGGTTCACTTGGTACTCATCTAAAAAAAAAAAATCTTAATGATGTTTGATAATTCATCCGAAAAAGTCTCATACTGATTATAGGCTCTGTATGTCGCTCTCAATTCACCAGTAAATGCATCCCATAAATGAACCGGACTCTCCTGGCTGCAACTTATTAGACAACAAGTCTCCGGCTTCCAAGAGTCCATATAAGGGTACCAGCAGCAGTCGTAAATCGTACCCCCATCCTTTATAGCCAAGGAAGCCTTGAAATCCCCAACCGACAAATCCGCTGGATTTTTACTGGAATAAAATTCTCTTGGCAAATCAAAAATTCGAATCCGAAAGTCTTCCGAGGGCACTAATAAGCAGGTCCCGTCTGGGGACCAAAGACAGCCTTTCGTGAAGTTTTCGTACTTTTCGGTCGGCACATACTCGGACTTGGCAGAGCAAATCAGTTTTGGCTTATTTTTCCAGTAATATGCATAGTTTGCAGAACTGTCAACTTCCATTGGTACATCTTTGTCGTTTTCGGAATTTGGAATTTGGTCTTCAGATTTTGCTGAAGTTTCTATTTGCTGTAACAATTGAGTGATGTGATGAATTAATTTATGCGAGATAGCCACAATGTTGCCATTAATTTTTTAGTATTTGTTTTGCATTTGATAACCCCAAGTGTTGAATGTGGTTAAAAATAGGGATTGTAAAAATGGATGTAACAAATTGGTTACATGGCATTGAAGATGGCAATGGCTGAAGAGATAAACTTGGAACTTTAAACCTGAGTCTGGCCAATTTTTATGTATACAATATAAATTGCAGAGTCTAACCATTTTGCTGAGTTATTAGTCTAAATTGGCAGAATAGATTAATGAGCAATAGTTTATTAGTATTTTTTAATATGTCATCATTTCAAATTTTGTAACAATGTTTGAGACTATTTTTATATTTGTCAGTTATAGTTTTATATTTAAGAGATTATCTTCTGTATTTTTTGAAATTTCAGAAATTTAAATATTATTCAAAAAACTGTTCATTGGAAATATTAATTAATATTGTGAATATCTCTGATAATTATCAAACGAATTCGAGAAAAAAAATCATTTTCAACTTACTGATTACATGATAGGATTAATTTAGAATTAAAATAAAAATATATTTGATAAAAAAATCATACCTCGGGTTTTTCTTCACACCTCTCAGTTTTTTCCTCGTCTTTTTCCTCATCTTTTTCCTCGTTCTTCTCAAATTCCAGTTCTTGCACATTTGCTTTTTCTGAGACATTGTTGATATTTTCAACTATTGCATCCTCGTTCTTAACCTCTGCGAGCAAATCCTCGGTAACTGCACCAGATTCCTTAATAAATTCTTCGTCTCTGATTAAAAGATCAACGTCACACATTTCTTTCCAAAAATATTCTCGGATTTATCAGTATCGAATAAAAATAAACTTATCTTCTAAAAGAAACTTTTGATAAAGCTGTAAACAGAGATCGTAAAATGCACCCGGCGAACGTAAACAATGCTGATCAGCTGTTCGCTTGGAGGTTATGTTATTATTTTCATCAGTTCCGCATTTAAACGTGACCAACGTGACGATACTTTTCCCGATTATCCGCGAGGTAAAATACGATTAGAAAAATTGGAATATTTTTAAGTGCATGACTTGAGATATCTCTGGTACAAGAAACATAGACTTTCGCGATAGAAAATTTTGATCGCGAAATACTGTGTAAAATGCAACCGAAAAAACGCATATACTCCCTCAAGAATGAATGAAATGTCATATAAAATGTTGGCCGAATCGCTGTGATTTTCTATGACGAGTAAGTTGGCTCTTTTTCTAGGTGAATATATGTGAAAGTCTATGTTAGTACATTTCAACATATATCAATATGTTTTACATAGCTTTTTCTGGTACATTTTATAGAATTCCTATTCCGAACCAGTATTATTTTGTATGAATCTTTGCTTGTCATAGCCGAATGTCTGTGAAAATCCCTCGCGGATCTAAGCGAACCGTAAACGAACGTTTGCTTTTGGTTCGTTTTCGGCCAAAACGAACCCGCCTTTATACATCGCTACAAGTTCGTAAATCTGTTTTTGTTAAACAGTAGGTTTGATTAAAGCTATCCTGGTTCAATATTTTTCAAAACGTTAATTTCTATTTTATTTTTAAAATTTTTTAAATTACTAAAAATTTTCAAAATTTCTAAAAATTTTTTAATTTTTAAAAAATGTTCAAAATATCTAAAAATTTTCAAAATTTCTCCAATTTCTTAAATGTCTTAAATTTTCAAAATTTCTCAGATTTTCAAAATTTCTCAAATTTTCAAAATTTCTCAATTTTCAAAATTTCTCAAATCTTTAAAATTTGACAAATTTTCAAAATTTCTCAAAATTTCAAGTTCTCAAATTTTCAACATTTCTCAAATTTTCAAAAGTTCTCAAAGTTTCAAAAGTTCTCAAATTTTCAAAATTTCTTAAATTTTCAATTATTCAAAATTTCTTAAATTTTCAATTATTCAAAATTTCTCCAATTTCTCAAATTTTCAAATTTTTCAAAATTTTCAAACTAGTCAAAAATTTTCAAAATTTTCAAAATATACACAATTTTCAAATTTTTCAAAATATTCAATAATTTCAAAATTTTTTAATTTATCAAAAGTTTCGAAATTTCGTAAATTTTTCAAAAAATTTTTCATTTTATTAATTGGAAATTTGAATAAATGCAAATTTTCAAAAATTTGCATTTATTCAAAATGTTAAAAATATTCAAATTTTTCAATAATTTTCTAAATTTGCAAATTTTCTAAAAATGTTCAAAAATTTTCCAATTTTCAAAACTTCTAAAAATTTCAAAATTTCTAAAAATTTCAAAATTTCTCAAAATTTCAAAATTTCTCAAAATTTCAAAATTTCTCAAAATTTCAAAATATCTCAAAATTTCTCAAAATTTCAAAATTTCTTAAATTTTCAATTATTTAAAATTTCTCAAATTTTTCAAAATTTTTCAATTTATATCAAATTAATTTCATTTGATTAGTGTTCTAATCAAAGCAAATTTGCTATTATTCAAAATGTTAAAAATGTATGCAAACTACTGATCGCTAATTTGAATTTTGGACAATTCCGGTTTTGGATAATTGTTTCTTGAATAAGTATAAAATCGGACTAATATCGATTGGATATTACGCGTTAGACTAATTATTTTAAAACTTTTGAATTTCGGACATTTCTTTTTTGGACCAAGCAATATCGGACCTTTGGACCATTCATTTTTAAACTTTTGAATTTCGGACATTTCTCTGTCGGACAAAGTAATGTCGGACATTAAACTTTAGAACAATCATTTTAAAACTTTTGAATTTCTGAGATATGCAGATTCGGTCTTTAAACACATTATTACACACAAACGTGTAATCATGCTGTATTTGAAAATTATGTGTGCCTATAGTCGTAGTCACATGACACGGATCTAACATAATGTCCAGAAAACAAGTGAACGAAAGGAAAAAGGTTAAACATAATGTTCGAATAGAGTACGATTACACGTTTAATGTGTTTAAAGGCCGAATCTGCATATGTCCGAAATTTAAATGTTTAAAAATGATTGGTCCAAAAGTTAATGTAAGATATTACTTTGTCCGAAAGAGAAATGTTCGAAAATCAAAAGTTTAAAAATGATTGGTCCAAAGTAGGGGTCGCAATACCGGTAATCGGTAAACCGGTAAAACCGGTTTACCGAAGCAAAATAGAGCAAAATAATTACCGGTAAATTTCAATTTTTTACCGGTAAATTCGGTAAAAATTATTTTCGAATTTTACACAAAATCCTTGTAATATATTTTTCTAAAAACCATTTTTGAAACAAATTAATAGAAAAAAATTATGCAGCGTTTTAATTTCGTAATATAGACGCTGCATAAATACAAAATGATATCCATTTCTAATAAAATTCTAAGCAATTCGAATCAAAATAAACACCAGATTTATGCTTCGAAATGTGAATCCATTTAATGTGACTTCAGCTGTACAGAAGTCAACTAACTAAAGTAACTAAAATTGTATTTTTTATTTGCAAATAAGTTTATTCAAATTTGTTGTTAAATTAATAGTTGTATCAATTATTATCAAAGTGAAAATATATCAACAGAAATTTAGTTTAATTTGTATTATTATAATTTAATTAATTTAGAAAAGTTTTGTGGACACTTTAAAAGGGAATTTCCGAAGCTGATTGCGAAATTTCGTAATCAACATTTTAATGCATTTGATGAAATTTCCGAAGCGGGTTACGAAATTTCGTAATCGAAATTTTGGTGGATTTGAGGAAAAAAGAGGGGATCAGAGGAGATAACAGGGAATGCGGGAATCAGAGGAAACGAGAATGAAACATTGCTGAAAATGT
>JABFPB010007128.1:0-11323 GCA_022817645.1 Ceratoteleas bidentatus | reverse complement strand
AGTCTATTCTTTTCAATCTGTTTCTATTCCAATTAGAATACGATGACTGACATGTTGTCCATTGCCAATGTAAATGTTAGGTGTGAGTTGTTTAATGGGTTGAGTTTGAAGGTGGAGTTTGACAAATGGCGATCCTGCCAGGATTTCCAATAACAGAAAGCCACAACTTGTAAATTTCAACTATACCAACAATTATATAGTTATACAAAAACCCATTAAATAGTTGTTTAATGGGTTGAATTTGAAGGTGTTGGAGTTTGACAAATGGCGATCCTGCCAGGATTTCAACTATACCAACAATTTGACGATAACGGAACATCAAAAAACTTTAACCTGAAGTTTAACTTTGTATTCTATTTACTGAATTTAATAGCATACAAATCATTGAAAGTGAATTCCATACTTGTAATCAGTTTATATTCCTAGTCGACTAGGAATTGAACAATCATATTCTTGGAATTCACTCGAATGAAAAACTTAGCCTTCAGAATATACAGACAAACTCAGGATAACAATCTGGATTGAAATTCCAGCGGTCCTCATTTGTCAAGGAACGTTTGGGACGTGTCTCGTTTAGAGATCATTATTTCAGCCATTCATCTTATTAGTATTCGTGTCAACCACGAATGTGTCAAACTCCCAAGTTGAGGGTGGAATTTATACTTTTGTCTATTGTCTTTTGTATTATTGCCTACAGAAATAAACCTAAGGACGGCGTATTATCTGATGGAATTTGAAAATTGTAAACTGAAAGGTATCGAAAGGTAACCTTGATTATTTTCAACTTGTCTTTTAAATAAGTAAAAATACTTTGAATACTCCAATTGCAACGGTCCGCTCGATGGAACTAATTAACGCCTATTTTAGCGTAAAATCGCGATAGTCAACGGAAGGTATTCCCGCGCGAAAGACGACTTCATTGAGAGTATACCAGAAAAAAGTGCTAAAATTCCGTAATGTGTTATGCAATCTCGTTATTTTCGAAATGAATATCAAATTTTACGAAATACGATACATAACCTCAATCTTCGATGTATTCTTCGACCATTTAGGGAGAACAAAACAAACGCAAAAATTTATATATCCATTGATGTATATCTGATGAATTATTTACAATTATTTACTAGGTATATATTATAAATATTGCAATTACTACAGCTTAAATGTCAGCGTAAAAATCTAGTGTTCTGCGGGGCACGAGTTCAAAACTCAATTATGGATTAACATTTTTCGTTGAAAAAACAAGAAAAAAATATATAAAAATGGCAACCAACATAATTTTTACATTCTCAAGTAAATCCAACGATTATCATTACTGAATCCCGATATACCCAGTGAAACTGTAATTTTCCATTGCGATTCGCAAACATTTTTTACATTACATTGCTGTCAACTGCACGTCAATGACACGATAGGTTCGTTGGCAAATTTTCACTGCGCTTTTCATTGCTCTCACGAGGTATACGCCGCGTCCCAAACAATGGTTTCACCGCTCGCTACGGAATGCAATTAACATGAGGAGCGATCAGTCGCAGCGAGAAAAGGCAGGGCCGATTCCGTCGCATTTTTTGCCGAACTCATAATTACACGAAAGCGCGTCGATACGCGCGTTTCTACCACCGGAATGCCGCGAAAAACGATCGTTGACACTGTTTACGAGAGTGACGCGATTTCCCGAAAGTCTGAACCACATTTGCACGAATCAATTGTCAACGATAGGATTTGCACATTTTTAAATCTGCTTTTTTGGTAATAATTTAGATTAAAAATGCGGGCGGCATTATTCAGGACCTAAATTAATAAATTGATCGGAATTACCATAGTAATTTGACCGCGCTAAATTAGCCTTTTAAATCAAAACCAGTTACTGAAAATAAGGCGGAGGAATAAGTCTATTAAGAAGGAAGCGACGATATTAATAAAATTTACATAATACTACGATTTACATAACGTTTCATTCAACAAAAAGTGATTAGCGAAAATCTTCGTATACCGCTGCAATGAAAGAATCTTTGAAACGGTCAAAGCGGTCATTTCTCGAAACTATCAATCGGCTTAAGTCAGTCGTTAATAAATAAATAATAAAGAAATCTAATCAAATAAAAATGTTGTTTTACTTTTCCAGTGCGGAGCGCTGAAAGAATCTTCAGATTGAAACGGTCAAAGCGGTCATTTCAGGAAAATGCTCGAAACTTTTAATCGTCACAGGTCAACCTTAAAACAGTTTCAAATCTAATCTTCCAAATGTTCTCTTAGTACTACAAAAAGAATTTTTGCAATTCTCCAATTTGGAAATTTTTACATTTTGACTTTGGAAAAAGTGTCTACCTCTTTCCGATCGCCAATTCGTCGCCTCAAAGTGGTTTTGCCATCTGTCCAAGGTGCACTTTCTGGAGAACAGTGTCAAAATTGCGATCGGCACGGTTCGGGTCAACGCGAACTTTTTCCACGGAATATCATAATCCGAATTTCGGGAATTCGTGGAATGCGCGGAATTCGCGGAAGCAGCTTTGAAAGCGCACCGCTTGCCGAGATAGCTCGACGTTTACTGACAACGGTGTAGCGGAGTGCCCACCTGCTCGGCTAGTGTTATACCTGACTTTGGCTCAAGATGCGTCATGACGTGGAGGGGACTCGGACTAAGGTAAACACCGTGACTTTGACGTGTGACGATTTTCATTTGTAAGACAAAACGAACACAGAAACCGACACTGTGAAAAGTTTTCATTCAAGAGAACTCAGAAGAATAGGTACAATTCCCAATTGGCAATGCAAATATCCAAATATTTGAATGTTTTATGCTTACAGAATAATCGGTTGTTATAAAGAGTAAATAATAATTCTGGAAGCATTAAACATCCAAATATTTGGATATTGTATTACAGAAGATTTCATGTAAAATAGAGCAGTTTTTAGTGCAATTATTGTGGGATTTATATTTTCGATGTACTTTTGAAATAACTGCAGCTTATGTCCTTGTTAAGATGGTGTCCAATAGATGTTACTCACTTATAGGTTTCACAAGTTTTAGGTTAGAATTCCGTAACATTTACTACACCGTGTTTCTACTTTGACTACAATTTTTTAGGAAACGTGTATTACACCATCTTTTTACCTGCCATACACGACATTCCACGGTTTACGAATGTGTTACTAAACGTATTTTGCGTTTTTCGCATTATCTACTACACCGTCGCCAACGTTCCTTATAACCTTCTGTAATAGGATATACATTGTTGTGTTGTATGGGTGGAATTGAATCTTTCAATTGTCATTTCTATCCAGTCGACTTTTATTCCAAGAGGTAAGTTGATGACATTTGTGGAAACCAATGCCAGTGTTTTCCTGTTTATTCGATTCTGAAGTTGAATAAATAATAATGACATCTCCTAACTTAATAGAATAGAAATAGATTGAAAAGAAATAACTTTTCCAATGTTCCATTCTCTATTGTCCAGTTAGGTGGTCACAAATGGATGTCCTGGCAGGATCGCCATTTTTCAAACTTGAACTTAAACCGTCAAACCCCCAAAGACTTAATTAACTTCTGATCTCTAACATTTACATTGAAATTGGAATAGATTGGAAAGAACTGACTTTCCCCATTTCCTATTTCGTATTGTTCAGTTTATGAATTGAGAATTGTACAATCGGAATCGTTTGAATTCACTTTTAAAAAAGTACCTTCTTAATATACTTGTTATTCGAATGGTATTTTCCTTTGCATCCGATTTATGTAAACACCGTAGTTGAATTGATAGGTATATGCACACTTTATGTAAAGTATTTACATAACCTATGGCTATCAGGTGTGAAGCACTTTGATTAACTATAATCTGGTAACGTGAAGGTACAAATAATTTCAAATACATGATGTTAATTTCTAAAAAAAATTTATTCGACACTCAAAATAGATCGATTTCAATTAAGAAAGACATTTTTATTGTAGAATGAATAGAATTTTCAAAGTGAGAACCAACATTTCGAAGATTTGTTTTAAGGCTGAAAATTGTGAACGTATTTTATCAGAAAATCCTTTTCTTTTCAAATACATATCTTTATGATTAGAGGGTTATTCTGAATTCCGAAAAAATTTAGATTTATTCAAAAATATTTCTCAAAATTTCTGGAATACAAGGAAAACATGTAATTTAATTTAAAGTGATATAATTTGGTTCTGAGAAGAATTACGTTCGAAAATCAGTGAAATTTAAATAAAAGTCGCGGTATTCATTGACACCTTTTGATCTACTTTCTCTAATGCAGTAATAAAACTGAAATTAGAAAATATTCTATTCGGTGATTAAAAGACTATAATTCCAAGATTTCCAGTTTTAGATAAAGATCCAGACTATGAGAAAGTTAAAAATGGTCTTCGCTTTTTAATATTTTAGGTTATAATTTCATCTGAATAAGCTGTCGGGTAATTGCTGTAATCTAAAGCAAATGAGTTGAAATTAGTTTTTTGAAAAGGAGAAATTCAAATAATAAAACAATTGCAATAAATACACCCGAACTACATTATGTCGTTACTCTTTTCGACTGTAATCTTTCTGATCATAACGATTTAAACTTCTTTTCGATTTTTCTGAAACTATTCATCAAAATCAATTACATCTCCAAACCATTTTCAGTACCGGTAAATCCACCTCAAAGTAAAACAAAAGGAATCGTTTTTATCGACTCTATGTCTACCGATCTAGAAATCGATTGTTGAAAAATATCGTTACCGACTGTAAGTAAAATCCACAACTTACCTATCGAAGATTAAACTGTCCTGGTGGTAACCGCCGCAGTCTCGACAAATGCTGCATCTTGACGAGAAATCGGTTTCTCGGTCGGTATCGTACCGACAGTCCTTCGATCGGCTATCGACGACTACCCTCCAGGTTCGGTGGATAAGGTAGAACAAGTAGAATGATTTACCCTTCTGAGGTGACTGCGACTTTACGTTCCCCATTTTTGTGGAATTCGAAATTTTCGCGACAGTCTTACCAACCTCTGTACAATTCTACCAACATTAAACTCGAAAAACTAATAAAAAACGTTTAATTGGACTTTGTTCGGCGATCGCATTTGTTTCGTCTTGCCCCTTCTCCGATTTCCAGGAAGCCCTTTCTTTTGGAAATGCGAGTACCGAATCCGAACCCCGGATGGAGTTAACGTTGGCTCGGGTTTCCTCGTAGCCGCTGTTATCAGCCTGAAACAAAAACATAATCGAAAGTCAGTTGAAAGTTGCGATCGCAAAAAGTCCGAGTCATGCTTTCTACCGCGGAAATGCAGCCCGACCATTTTTCCCGAAAGAACTATGCTATTTATCGATCGTTTCTTCGGCGCGATTATCGATCGGCGATCGAGACTTATCGTGTTCGCGGAATATTGTAATTTTCAGCTGATTGCTAGGAATTTAACGACGCCGCGGATTTTAGTATCGAAAGTGCGATGTTAGCATCGATTGGCCAATGGCGCGGCGCGATTGTTTTGCGATGAATAATTGCGCTGGATAATGGCTGTGGCGTACCAGGTGATTACGAAGTGAAAGACATTCAGAGAATGTGATCGTTAACATTCCTGCAGCGTTTTGTTTATTGATAAAAATAAAGTCTTGGAAAATTCGAAAAGGAGATAGAAATACATGTATGGTAGCTTTCGTAACATTTTGTTATAAATGAAAATTTGCCAGAATTTGGATGCTGGAAGCTGCGATAAGGGGGAATACCGCGTTTGTAGTGGAAAAAATTCGATTTTGTTTGTTCGTGCGTAAATGTTAGTTTGAAGTATAACTCCATTCGTTAGAAATAGTTCCTAACCTTTCAAACAAGTTTCGTAGCGGATACGTTAGAAACGCTCCAAAATCGGATCTGCGCGCTCTGAGGCAATTGTGGCGACAAACTTATTGGGTAATGTGTTTCAAAATCTTACGGTAAGAGGAGATACTGTCAAAAAAAGTGCATAGAGAGTAGTCTGTTGTACAGGCGAGGAGCAGGTATTGAAGAGTTTTAGTAAACATTTTTAGTAAACATTTAGTTTCCAATCTTATTGGAAACGGGTATCCTGGCAGGATCGCCATTTTTCACTCTTCAAAACCTTCAAACTCCTGGTAGGATCGCCATTTTTCACATTTCAAAATCTTCAAACTCCTGGTAGGATCACCATATCCTGGCAGGATCGCCATTAAACAAATTTAGAACATTCATTTCTAGAACAAATTATGGCTATGGGAATGCCCATTCCTAAAATCTATCTCTAAAAAGTGAGCTCCTCTAAAACGAAAGCTCGATTTGCATGTGACCCGAGTTTCTACGCAGAGTAACAGCTCGAGAGTCATCTGGGATTTGGGATGCCGGAACGGGGCTTATCTCTGCTTATGATGGCTAATTACCGAACGCTGTTAATTCCACAGAATTCGCTCGGTCTGAAAGCGCCAGCGGTTTGTTTGTTCCCTGCGCTGCACTTGTTACGTTATTCTCTACTTGGTGTTTACACTCGCGTAATTACAGGTCAAGCGAGAGACTCGAAAGTAGCGTTTACGAGGCATCGGCACTTCCTGATGCGCTGAGGATCTCGCGCAAGGACGAGGAGAGAACGGCCAATCGTGGTTTCCCAATTGCGGACAGTACCGTTTGTCTAATTTATTTACGGTTAGCCTAGCGACGTTCAATTCGTTACGACTTATCCGCGGCTATAAGGGCTCGTGTTTCAATTACAATTACCCTGACGAACGAGGACACGCGAGACCGAAATTCTCATTACTCATTTATGCTCCGGCGGCCATTTTAATGGCCCCGACATGCGTAATTAACTCATTGCGGCTTCGTTCGTTCCGGGAATCCCCGGCTCCTTCGCGTTGCTTCTTCAAGTTGATGCCCAGTTAAAGTGTCACCGGAAATTGGCCGAAAGATAAGTGCCCAGAGCAACTATAATTCCCAGTTACGTGGCATTCGAACACAGGGGTACAATCATCGAAGGCAGTATGTTATTTTTCGAAACACGTTTGTCATTGTTGCAATGAGTTTTAGTAAACATTTGTACTTTATTGCAAAATAGGTTTATGAGAAGATTTTTTCCAGTCTTATTGGAAATGGATATCCTGGCAGGATCGCCATTTTTCACACTTCAAAACCTTCAAACTCCTGGCAGGATCGCCATTTTTCACACTTCAAAACCTTCAAACTCCTTTCAGGATCGCCATATCCTGGCAGGATCGCCATTTTTCACACTTCAAAACCTTCAAACTTCTTGGAAATGGATATCCTGGCAGGATCGTCATTTTTCACACTTCAAAATCTTCAAACTCCTGGCAAGATTGCCATATCCTGGCAGGATCGCCATTTTTCACACTTCAAAACCTTCAAAATCATTAGTCAAAAACCAAACTTATTGATCAAAATCTTATCAATGGTGTCCCTTAGATATACTTTTCGATCTTGAGTAGGGAACCTTACACACCTTTATCATTGGCGCCCAACTTGTAACGGGACTTTTATGGATTTTTAGAAAATGGGGCAACATGAACTGAACAAAAAATGTTTGTGTTAGCTATTACTCTGGGTTGTTTCCTTGATAGTCGATGTTCTATTACAAGACTTCCTCTATTAGTTGGGTACTTAGAGGGTGAAATTTGGATTATCTCTAAGAGATTGAATGAAGAGAACCAAGGATAGTTCTGATTAGCTTTCCTCCTTCAACTGTGCCAGCTGCTGCAATTTCGTCAGCATCCTGTTGCACTGCCTTTGCCCAACAATTGCAAAATACTTAACGGACGTGACACTACACACTCGTACGTGTGAATCCGTTTTTGTCAACCATAACAGAGCAGGCTCGCCTAAAAGCACGCGTTTCGTAACGCAAACTACAATAATCCATTACGTGTCGGAGTCGTTTTCCCGACGCTTACAAATTACTCTCGAATGGATGTGGCGAAAGACAAGGATTCGTAAAACCTGAACGACTGTGATTCGCGATAAAATGGCGGCCATTGTCGCTCCTGATTTGCGCAACACATCATCATTCCCACGCTCCTGTTATCTGCCTGTAATTCCCTGTGTTTAAAGCAATTTACTCGACTTTCGTCCCTCTTTAATCCGTCCACTCGTATTTCTCTCCCTTTCTCTCACGCCCTCTCTCTCGGATCAATCGCCACTTACACGTCTAACACGGACTAAATACTGTTTAATCATATATTCCGCACGCGGCGTTTTCTTTTTTCCGCGCGCATTTTTTCGCAGAATAGAAAATAATAGATTCGTTCCGCGCTTAAACCAGTTTCAGCCGTCAGCTTTTCTAGGTTACACAATGGGAAACATATTGTTGATCGAAAACAATCGCCGATTGTCCGAAACGGGGTTAGGATTCGACGTACAAGGTCGGCTGCCAGCGAAAACATAATCGACGCTCGACTAGTCAATCACGCTTACTGCAGTCTGGGAAATTTCAGATTTAAGAAGGTTGTAGAGCAAAACTGAAAAGAGTAAGTGATCAGCTGATGGGTACAGATGTATACCAATTGTGTGACTACACAATTTTTACAAGCGATCAGGGTCAAGGTACTTCAAGGATGATGGTGCATCATGGACTTGATTTTGAATGTGTCGGGCTGAAAATAATTGTCAGTTTACTTCAATGTTGTACTAATAAGTGCCAAAAAATGTCATTCAAATCGAATGCTTAGATTTTCCACAATTAATTCTGAAAAAACACCTTTCGCCTATTGGCGCCCAACGTGGGTCAATTACAGGGACTTAGAAAATGATACACCATGGGACGAATTCTGAATGTTTCGGGCTGAAAAATGTGTAATCATACTTCAGAGTTCTACCAATAAGTACTAAAAAGTTTCATTCAAATCGAATGCTTAGATTTCCCACAATTAATTCTGAAAAAACACCTTTTGCCTATTGGCACCCAACGTGGGTCAATTACAGGGATTTAGAAAATGGTGCACCATGGGACGAATTCTGAATGTTTCGGGCTGAAAAAATTTGTAATCATACTTCAGTGTTGTACTAATAAGTGCCAAAAAGTTACATTCAAATCGAATGTACCGATTTCCCTCAATTAATTTCGAAAAAGACCGTTATTTAGGCTCTTACCCTCCGTTGTTCCCTTTGCAGTAGAAGTTCTATTATAAGACTTCCTCTACTTGGTAATTTAAAGGGTGGAATTTGGAGTATCTCTGAAGAATTGAATCAACACTACTAGTGATGGTACCTACACGGAGCTCGTGTGATCCGAAACTGCTGTTGCACACCCTATAGCCATCCAAACTATGAGTTCAAATTTGCATTAACAGTTTCCTGCATTACGCAGATAATGCGGGCAAGGAACTCGCACAAGACATATTACGATGTGAAACTTAGGTTGTATAGCTTTGAGGAAAAAGTGTCAACCAAGCGGGAAGTTACACAAGTTGTCCGGTTACGCGGAAAAAGTATCGATAACTAATTTGACATATTAGCAATGAAAAATGTTGTTCTTCTAACGAAGAGAAAACAGCTTCTGACTAATGTCCACCAATCTAACCTGTAGAACTTCCTGCCACGTGACTTTAACATCGAGATCGGAAAGTTGCACGAATTGTCAAAAACGCGTGCTTTTTCTTGAAGGAGAACGGGACTGATTGAAGTTGTTTGGGCGACCCAGGAAAACATCGGACAAAAGGACAGGTTTCCCTTTTCGGCCCTAATCGTTATAACAAAGTCTACTTTCAATTTTTGATAATCAATTAGACTTTCTGAGAGGATTATACATAGGATAGAGTAATGAGCAACTACCAGAGACCGCAAACTAATTCAGCCCAAGAAATTTAAATAAAAAAATATTGATTTAAGCAGCAATCATGTTCCTTCTAGAAAGTATTTGCGCAACCAGTGGATTTGCAGCATTTGAAACTTGTTGCTCAGAAAAAGCGGCGGATTGTGAAATTTCGGTTCGCGTACAGAGTGGGGGAACTTAGATAGTGCAAAAATGCGCAAAATTAACGCCGGGGTTAATACTCTCATGAATAATCATTACTAGCGGCGCGATGGCACTTCCCGGAACAATGCACCACAACGAAAGGCAGACATCGCGATCGTCACTTTGTCTTGATCATCGCATCAGCGAGCTCCGGAACCGTGAATGCGTAATTACCATGTAACGCCAGCTTTTTTCGCAATTTATAACGTTTCGCAATCCGGGAGCCTCCGACGTCTTTATCAATTTAGTTTGTAGCAATTAAACGGGTGGGAGCAATCAGGAACCCACGGTTTTAAATTATGCTAATTTATTCCACCCTCCTGGCAGGGAGATGATTTCAGTTGGCAACGCCGAAAATTGTGAACTTGACATTGGAGCTATAATTTAAATTTTGCAACATATTTATTGTAAACATAATAAATAAATGTTTTGTAATAAAAATAAAACTATAAAAACTGTTTTGCGCTATAAAATTCTGTAGTAAGGTACTGAACATAGAAGTCTGAGATAATTGACCAAGTTCTCAAGTTCTGGTATTTGTAATACCAGAACTTGAGAAAGTATTGTACATATTTGGAAAGATGTAGTAAATATTTTTAATTATTATATTTAAACTTAAACAATATATTTAAATATTTCGTAAATATTTTTTACATTAGACATTACAATATTTTCTAAATATTACAACAATATTTAAAAATATGTACAAAATATTTAGTAAATATTATGCGATATTAGGGAGTTGAAACAATCAAGGTGAAATGGTTGAATATTTGATTATAAGAAACTGGATTTAAGTTTGAAATAAATTATTGTAAATTGGACCGAATATGTAATATAGTAGATTTAACTATTTTTCGGAGTTAATGTCCATGATATCTATAATACTGTGGTTATATTAACCATTTTATATAGTTCCATTAAGCATGTTAATCTACCGTACATCTATTCCGCGCAGATTCTCGTTCGGCGTTAATTCAGTGATCGCCATTTTTACCCAGCCCAAAAGTGTTCAAGTCAAGAACCAAATTCGTGGAAATTACGCCAACAAAAATATACTACTAATTAAAGAAATGTCTTGGCACTTTAAAATGTGATTTTATTGAAAACAAACTTGTCGAGTTTGGAAGTGAAAGGTATGCAAATGTGTTTTAAGGTTAATTTTGTTTTATTTCAGGTGCATGTAATTATTTTGTATCTATAATTTTTTTTATTTGTTATTATTTCATGTAACCCAAATAAATTTAAATTCAAAGCTTTTCATTTTCCTAACCTCAAAATATCATTCAAAGAACATCTAACTAAAATCTTTAGCATTTCTTAAGGGGGGGGGGGAGCAACCCCAATGCCTAAAATCCGTCAGTTT
>JABFPB010007127.1:0-11335 GCA_022817645.1 Ceratoteleas bidentatus | reverse complement strand
AGACTTTAATCTCGATAATCTGGAAAACTTCAAACTTCAATAAATATCCCTAATTTCATACGTTTTTAACAAGGACTTCTACTATTAGATTTAACAAACCATTGCATACTCGCCTTTTTATGTATTGATAGTTGTTTGTAAAAAATGCTTGACTCGATTGGGAAATGCCGAGTCTAGTAAATTTACTTAAAATCATGTCATATGAAAAGAAAGAGTTTAAAAAGAAGTAACATTTACAAAAAAATGAGTTTTAGGAAATTTTAAGAGAAAGTTTTGAAACGTTACAATTAATTTTTTCGCGAACGTTGTTCAATAACATTCGCGAAATAATAATTTACCAAATAATTTTTCAATTAATTCAGAAAAACTACTTTTGACGCGAAATAATCGATTAAAACTTGAATTCTTCGTTGGACATGTCTTTAAACGAGTCCCGCGTGTTGCGCCATTTCAACTCGCAACGCCGTACTTTTCGGTCGGTGTTACGTTTTATTCAAACGAGCGCGCGGATAACGAAGCCCGGGCGTCGAGCGTTTCGACAGCTTTCTTAAGGAATTAGTTCGGCCGGAGTTAATCGTAATCACACTTGTGATTTGCGCGAACAGAATTACTTTATAGACGGTTTCCATTAATCCTATAAGACAAATGGGAAGCCACGTAGCGGAAAATCAAATAAATTTTCAGCGCCTCCGGGAGGGATTGCGCGAACGAGATTCCGGGGGTGAAATTCTTTTTTCCCCCTTTTTCCGAAAAAACGGAACTTTTGGTTTGCGAGAGCGACGGTCCGCAGGGAAAGAAACGTCGGATCGGTTAGGTTTTCGCCGTACTTGTATCGTCTTTAAGTCGCTATTGGATTATTCGGTTGTGACGGAGAATTTTCAACTTGTTCGATTTTAAGCTCGCGTAAGGGTCGATCGCACGAATGCTTTCAATTAAAATTAAATGTAAGTGCTTCTTCGGATCTTAATGCGTTTCCATAATAAAGAGGAGATCGCGGTTGATCGATGAGGAATTACGCCCGCTTAGTGACCTGTGCAAGTATGCACATTCAAGATTAAAAGTATGCGCTGTACAATACAAAATATGTTTGGGCTTTATATGAAGCCAAACAATAAGGCTTTTAGTTTGGAACAAAGTGTACCTTGCCTTGAGATTAAAGGCGATAGACATTTTAATGGAAATGAATATTTAATACTTGCAAGACAAAGACCATTTTCCCTTCATGCAACTTTTAATTAATTTTAAGATCGCGCGATATTTTTGTCCAGCACAATGCTAATTTCGATCGATTATGCATTCTCGTACCTATTATCTTAGATTCCAGAATGGACGGAACTGGTGTTGCATCAACTCGAGTAATTGGTACGTCGAAGAAAATGGCAATTGACTTTTGTTTCGTTGACGCTTTTTTCCGGGATTTATAAATATAAATCCACATCTGCAGTGCGTCATCATTCACTATTATAGTCGCACTGGATATCTCATAAGATCGCCCGCGAAATCTTTCATCAACCGCGCGTTATATTTGTTCATTATTAACTTGCTCTCCGACTTTTGTAACCTTAAATTATAAAGCCTCGAGATTGAGATTGCAGAAGATGAAAGTGCAGATTAAAACTGTATAGCCCATTATTTACGAATTTCGAAGAAACTCCTAGTGTTTAATATTAGATAATAAATTATAAACATCAAAATGACAAACGGTTTTTAATTCAAACATTCCATCATTATTCACGAGCTGTGTGATAGATGTTTAACGCAAGGTTTCCAAACTGTTCCGTGTAAGCAATTAATTACGTTATTACTTATGATTAATTAATTGTATTGGAAATTAAACGCATCATTGAAGCCTTCAGTAATGATATTCAGTATACCTAAATAATAGATACTAATTTAAAAAAAATGTATATAATAATTTTACAAGTAATTGTGAATTAATTAATGGTAACCTGAAAGTAGTCAAACAAATATCGAATGAAAGTCACGTCGTTGTAAATGTGTTAATTTGCCGAGCTATTTAAAGCGGTGATTTGTGACGACTCATCGGAAGTAAAAATTCTTCAGCAAATAGCTGAAAAATGACTATTGTACGAGTGGCGCGCGTGGGTTGTCTTGGAAAAGAATAACTAATGAGCCGATCGAATCGTGTAGGATTAAGTTGTTTGCCGTATTGTTCCCTCTTTTCTCCTGACACTCTTGTGTGTCTGAGAGTATCATGTTTACTAACCACCTAAATAATTATGCAAATGTACGAGCAACTACTTTATCCCGAGTTCAAATCAAACATTTATATACATTTTCACACGTTCACTGTTTGATTCAACGTGTTTGGCATCAATTTACCTTACACTTGAAGCCGAGGAATTCGCCGGGAAAAATCGATTATGTGTTACCAAGATTTATTGTAGATATTAATACCGACAGTTAATATATACACAGACAAATAAACCACATCAACCGTTTTCATGCTGCAGACTTTAATAACGTCATTGTTTCAAAAGTCCGATTTATTTACGAAAGTTTAATTTATTTTATCGATTCTTTGTGGCAGTCGAGAGAGGAACTGATGTATGCATCAGATTAAAGTAATTTATTGAGTGAGTGTAAATTGAATTACAATGAAATGATGAAAAATAATTTATTTGAAAACTTGTTGAACCATCGTGAGGTGGATTGAGTTGAATGTGTATATAAATGGCATTATTTACTACGCGTAGCGATCTATTTTTCAATAAGAATAGTCTGATAAAGGATTCTCAAAGAGCGTTCGTTTTGTTCAAAGGTAACGAAAACCGATGGAAAAGGATATTTTCAGAAGTTTTAAGTAGTAATTCAGTTTCATTTAAAGTCAATTGATATATAAATGAGTTGTCACTCTTCATAGTAAAACTTGTTTAATCTTCGAAATAACCATCTCGAACACGCGACCGCCTCCGTTTGCATTTTCTGCCATTCAAATTTTTCAATTAACGCATTAATCTACTTGTCGGTGCAGCCTTTAGAAAATCAGCTCAACGTAATTACTTTCGTGAAATTGAACGATTGTTCGATAGCTTTATTGAAGTACCGCTGGAAGGGGCGTTCGCCATTTCATATTCGAAATATCAAGACTACTTCGTCACAGTATAGTGTTGATAAACGTTATAGTTAATCAAATACAGAGCCCAAATATCGTTAAGCAAATGTCATTTTGTCATTTTTTTATCGTCACCGGTGCCGATAAAAAATGACATATTGAACAAACTTTTCCAAATCATTAAACTCACTGAACAAAGGTTTCGAATAATTTTGCTTGTAAAGACGTCGTCCCATGCAAATTATTTAAAGCATAGTTCTCAGCTAATTTTATTATTGTTACCGTAATACAATATATATATATATTCAGAATTTATTTTACGTGAATAAAATTTTAATTATATACAATTGTATTTGCGAACCTGTATGTGGGAGGAAGTGTATTCGGTTAATTATTTCATTCGCGAAATGAAATTGCAGTTTGTTTTGATGTGAAACAAGTTTTATATAATAACTATAAATTTGTCGAATGCTGTATTTATTATCTGCCGTTTGATAAATAAATTACAATAATTTTAATCTAATAATTCTTTAGGAATGGAGTTTCTCTCGTGCGAAATTATTACGTTTTTGTCGACGTAATACAAATATTCTCATATGAAATATCGTATTACAGGTCGCTACTTCTCCTGCTGACAGGTTATAAATCGTACAAGTATAAATAAAATAAGAGTCAATGCTCGCAGATAACAACGTAGTTGATTGATGTCGTGAATCGAGATAAACAAAAAAACGTTAAAAATGAATCTTAATAGTGATGGCTAAAATGTTGTTCGACAATTCATTTTTCATTGAACGAAAAAAGATAGGCCAAAAAAATCGAACATGAAGATAAATTATTACGCTTGACGAATTTAGATCATTCCATATGATTATGGACATTAAAATTGTACAACCGTCAGATGCAGTGCAAATAATGTTTTTAAATGTAAGTTTAGATATTTTTATCGAATCACTTTTTTATCAAAATTTTGGACATTATTAATAAATTTTACATTTCTCGGAATTAATTTTCCATTGACATTACTGGAGAAAGTGATTTTGAATTGAAATGTTGCAGAAGTTCCGCAATCAGAGCTGACCATGGCAATGTCTGCGCATGAAATCTCCATAATACACGCCAGGGTCATTTTGCGAGTGCCAATAAAACAACCGCTCGACATTTCTCGTTCTTTCACATGCATTGGACAAAGGATTCATATTTGGTGGGTTAAAAATATTAGCATTTAGTAATTCTATGGACTAAACATTGGTCCATTGTTTGCTACTAAAAAACTGTAACATTCCAATACTGCAACAGCAAAATCAATCAACTCATATAATATGATCCAATAATCCCGGAACCATTTTGTATAAAATATGTGATTTTATTACAAAAAATAACCAGAAAATTGTACATCACTTGTATGTGTATGAGTAACGGAATAAAAGATCACTAATTTGCAAGTTTACATAAAACGAGCGACATAACGTATAACACTTCCTAGCCAGAGTCCTAGAAAAAGTGTTGTAAATTTACAGCAGATTGCATTACTGGTAGATTAATGTAAGATTGCACAGCGGATTGTGCAAACTAATTATCTCTTTATACAAATGAGTCTAAAAGTCAGAGCGGGAATCCCTTTTACAGTTTAATTTTAATTCTTGAAAATTGTACACTTGTCAGTGTTTAATGGCATTATAAAAATGTTATAAATGACATTATAAATTTAAATATGTATAAGTCGAAATAAAATTCTGTAATGATAGTGTACAAAAATATTTTTTTGTTCGCAAGTTAAAATATGTTTGCAGAGATTAACATCGTATTCTCGTACATATATTTTTTCCTCATGCTGCACCTCTGACATAGTTAATTATTCCTAAGGTGCATTTTAGGTCATATTAACTCATGAACATTTCAATTGCTTCATACAGGTTGTAATTCGTAAAAACAAATCTGTAACCTAAATAGTTAATTAAAAGATGATCGGGCAGTAAAATACGAAAACGGAACATTTTAACAATGAATATCTCTTTAAAACTGTAGATGTAATTAAACGTATATAGATTATTTAATATTTTTTACACAACATAAACGTACACAATAAGATAATAAAAAATTTTCACGCGTTAAATCTATTTTATATAAATAAATGTAAAAATAAGTCTTTCAGTTTCATTTGACACACTTTTATATACAAAGAATATGAGTTAGGAGACTGTATTATATATGTGTTTTCGTGAGGAATCCCCAATTATAGATTTTATCCCCTCAAAATGATTTTGAAGAAATAATAACCGTATATATTTCGATAAACGTACAATTTAGAATCATAAAAATTGTTTGCTATATGTACAGACTTCGCAATCTCAAAGTAGTACGTGTAAATTGCACTCAGTTAATCATGCAATTTCATAACAAGTTATTTATTGTTACGAAACAAATAATAAAAATATGTCGCAATCATTTAGTATAGTAAAAATACGATGCAAATAAAAATGTGCTGAAAAATGATCTATGTGTTCGTTTAATTGATTTTTATATCGTACATGAAATTATTGTATGAAAACTAGATTAAAATTAGTTTTAGGTGACTGGATCTTTGAATGTAATTGAGATTGAATCAATTTTTCTTTTGCATTAGACAACAAATACCTTTAAAAATTATTTCTTTAAATATTATCAATCCACAATAACGAAAGTCCTAGATCCATTAATTATCAAGACTTTACATCGTACTTGAAACGAATTGAAGCTCTTATATTTGTCTAAATATATGAGATCATAAGAATGCAGCCTGACATCATTAGTGACTCTTCCTTAATTTGAATCAGAACAGTTAAATATCATATTACTGCACCCAACAGTTAACGATGTTTCAAATCGATTTTAGACACTACAATTGCCAACCACAATTGTTAGTTAACCCCTAAATATAACATTTCAATGAAATTGAATTAATTATCGCAAACACAGATTCCCTGTTTCAACTAGAATAAATTTACAAATGAAATCCTTAAAATTACTTAATTGCTGATATATATAAACAATTTAATTTAATTAGTCGGTTTACATGTAACAATTCAAATACCAGATAAAAAATAGCAGACCCAGAAATATCCTTCCTCATTACAAACAGGACGTTGATTTATAAACTTATAATTGATTGTTTGAATTCTTCTCCATTTCAAGTTCCAGAGTTATACATAGCCTGGCAGATTGATAAATATGCCTAGCTTTCGCGAAACTAAAAATTGTCTTAATGAATGCGCGAACAACTTCGAAACCCGCTAAAAGTTTCGTAGACAAAATACGACATTTATTTCAATCTCGCAAAATCAGCGGAAATTAAAATAACATCACTCATTTGTAATTGCAGAGATGAAACTAAGACTTTTTCTAAAATCTATATCTGTTGATGCACATCTTATCATTTTAACAGTAACAACACTTCTACTGTAATGTATATTGCTCATATATCTATATCGTCTCATATATCTACGACGAATTCGTCCTTTGTGAACAATCTAAAGCTGCTTTTCACGAAAGTCTCGAGCAATCTTTCGCGAAACTGCGATACGTGCATTTTTTCAAACAAACAAACATTATATCTGCGATGTTTGACAATACAAGAATCTGTTTCAGTTGAATAAGTTCAACTTCAGAATATGTTCATACTTTTTGTAGTCAAACGGAAGACTTTATGTTTATATTCAAACTTTAAACACAGAGCAGAAACATGATATTCTCAGTAGCATAGCCTGAAATTTAGCGGATCCTGTCGGATTATATATGTATAAGCATATAAACTTAAGCGGAAATTCTGCTGAATTAGACTGCTACTTATGGCCCCTTAATACATAATACATTAATGACTAACGTATGTGAACCGGCATGATAAAGAAACTCGTAATTGCTTAATTACGAATTAAACCTCACGTGCAAAGTGCTTTTAAAAGTGCGATGCAAAAATACAACTATTATTCAACAACCCTATCTTTCAATTTTAATTCCAGTCTAGCAAACATCTGTGAATGTCTCAGCTTTAAACTCAAATTTCAGAATGGCAATCAATTATTCAATTTTCCTCGCGCTTTGCTCGAAATGCCCTGTTCAACTCGTTCCCGAATCGGAGAACTTTTTCCAATGAATTTTCGTCGCCGAAGTTGCGAGTCGCCTTTCAGCGATGCATTATTCATCCGGTCATTTTCTTAATCCAACAATTACCTTTAACGCGAAAATGTAAAATAAACGTCCTTTTTGCTCGACCATAAGTAATGAATTGCTCGAAATCAGAAACGCGCTCTTCCGGTATCAATGGCCCTCACCTCAAGTATTACGAGTCACGCTCGTCCAATGCACATTAACCGTGAAACAGCCAACAAGAGGTCGATTCGAAAAACCTTTACACCTCCAATCCCACATTGACAACGCCAATTCCTCATCGACCCCCGCTTTCATAGTCCCTAAAAAATCCCGCATTCTTATCTCACGGCTAAATTACAAAAAAAGCTCTCCTCTGAGAGAAAGTGCAGCTACGCGCGCGAGTTACTGCGGCCATAAAAACTTCGCAATCGCGCGTTTGTGCGCGGATGTTTCATTAATGCCTCAGCTGCATTGAAATGCGTCAGGACATTAGCATACATCGCCTCGCGCGGCAGCTTGATATTCATGTAAGACCGCGGCACAATGCGATTTCCGTAACGACTCGTCAAGTTCCATTTGTCCGCGGCGACTTTCCCGCGCGCCTCGAATCGGGATTCCCCGAGTCGGGCATCGATCCGCGACGTCGTCGTTGCGGCGCGAACTCGCTCTCCTAGCAATCGCGACGTCCGCGCCGTTTTTCCGTGCCGAAAACGCCGGAAACTTTGGAGCAGCCATAAGCGGTGGCGCCCCTCGCAGTTTCGATCGGGCATCTGCGACCGCCGGACCAAAACAAGTGCGACCGCCCGCTGCACTTACCTAGGCAACATATTGGGTCATTCCATCGGCAGCACTGGCGGCGAACTGCGGACGAACCCGGCTGTCGCGAGTTCGGAAACTAACTTTCGGCGACCGGTTTCGGGCTGACTAATCTCGTATTGGTGCTCGCCCACGTGTGAGCCCCGGTCGTTCGTCCAGGTGGCGCCTTCGCGTCAAGGTCAGCCCAAGGTCGCAATGTCACCGCTGCGCGGCGCTGCCGGCGAACCGATTTCCGGTACCACAGTCCGCGGACCAGAAAAAGTCCTTCCGGCGCTTGGTCCTGTAATTGGTCCTTCGAATTGCTCCTCGTCGCACTCGCGAGACGGTCTCACGTGCCGATGACCTCTGTCAAGGTCACCTGCGCAGAGCCCCTCTTTGCTCCCGGCAGAGGGGCATTCGCGCGCTTCCGGTCGCGGGCGACACTCGAATCGAATCGTCTCGCTGGTCTTCGGCGCAGGGTGTCTCAGTCGCGGCGAGTTCGATCGGTCGGGGCCGCGGCTCGGGGGGTGCGGGGGCGGCAATTCGGCCGGCCGGCGGTTTCAAATTGGTTTGCACGTGGCCGTGTCGCGCTGGCAACTGCCGGCGCCCCGACGCCGGGCACCGGGTCAGGCGTCCCCATCTCGCGGTTGTCCCACCAACTCGATATTCGCTTGTCGTTACGGTGTTCCCGCTGGTGCACGACGGCGCTCACGCCTCTTCTTGAGAGCGCGCTCCGTCTCGCTCTGTCGCGCGGGCACGCCGGATGCGAGGACGCAGTGTAACCGCTCTCGTGAGTCACGCGGGTTACGAGGCGGCGGACAGGGGAAGCGGGGCCGTCACGCGCAGCGGGCTTGAATGGGCGCGAACCCGCAGCGAGGGCGAACCTGCGCGTGTCGCGCGTCACGTGACCGCGGCGACACGTGAACCCGAGACGCCGGCCGCGAGCGCAAACGATTGGCCGCCGCGCCGCGGAACGCCGAGTGCACTTCCGCGGCTAATTAGGCGCGCGACACCGCGGGCGTTTGCCAAGGGATCGGGGGGTGAGGGTCAAGGCGGTGGCAGGGGGGTGGTTGCGACTTGGAGTTGTTGTTGTGGGAAGAGGAGGAAATTTACGGTGAGGGAAGTTGTGGGTTGGTAGAAGTTCAGGGAGATGGGTAGAGGTTGGGGGAGGCAATTGTTTAGAGAAGTTGTGGATTTGATTGGTGAGGGAGGTGGTTGAGGAGGAGGGAGGGTAAGGGGAAGAAGATGGATAGTAAATCTTATTGAATATATAGTTGTGCGGATTAGGTCGCTCACGTGAGTTGGTTTGGGGTTTTTGATAGTGGTTGATGTAATAAATTAGTTCAGTTTATGGTTTTACTGTAAAATTCAGATTTAATGTGACTTTCAGGTAGCGCTTTAATTTGCTGACAGATGATTGGCTTAAGGTTTTAGTTTTACAGTAGAAGGGGAAAATTAGAAGAGGAATCACATATGAAACCACAATTTTAAAGGAGAAAACTTAATTCTTACAGGATAATGCGGGGTTTGAATTTTATATCCCTATGCCTTTTAAGAAATCAGAATTTATCTTAACATATCAGAGATGAACAGTCTTCAAGGACTATTTTAGATATAATGCTGTAAACAAGGCTTAATGTCATAATTTGGGGTGTTTCAAACAGTGGGATGACCATATTAATTTTCATCATTAAACAAATCAATGTTTAAAATTTTTCCACTGGAATTAAAAATTATACACATCTGCAGTCGCATATGGTTTTCTTTGCGGAACTGATGTCTACACGGAGAAAAATTTTTGTAACTGTTTCTAGAATTTCGTGTAACCGTCACTAGAAAAATGTGAAAAAATGAGTTTTTCACCACACGTGCATGGGAAACTCAATTTCCCACCCTAAAAAGAGGGTGGAAAATGGCAACTTCCTTCCCACATTTCAATTTCCGTTAGGGAGGGAAATTAAGTTTCCCGTGCACTTGTTGTGAAAAATATCGTACGCAGCACGGCCGGAAAGACGATTCCCGTTATCAACAATTTTGGATAAATCGGAACATATTTGGTTGTCGAAGATGGCCCAACCTTATCAGCCGACTAAATCTAAATGAAAACATTTGGTTGATTCTATAAAATATTTGGTTGTCATCACTAAATCGCTTTAATCAAATTGTTGGCAATTGGTCGCAATGTCGCAATCTGTTTCTCCGTGCAGTATTTATTAAAACACATTTAGTACTCGTTTTATTCTATTAACTTCACTGTAAAAAGAGCGTCTTCATTAAGACGCTTTTGTCCCAGTTTGTAAGTCACCAAATAGTGTCTTTCGTTTAGACGGCTAACGCGACTTAGCGTAAGACGACATGCGTATTAATTAAGTCGCTTCGGCATAGTCTAAGACGCTTGAATCCGGTTATATGAAACAAGAGATTATAACCTTAAAATAGTAAAGCGAATAAAGCACGTACTCTCTTGCTTAATTGATCAAACATAAAATGGATCAGGCAAATTTGTTTAATTGCGATATGTGTCGCTATTCAGCACGAACGAAATCTGAGGTCGATCCATCACTCTATATTCGAATTTTTTTTGCATGATGCGGAGTGTCGATTTGACAAAACATGAGTTTCTTCATATTTTGGAAGTCGAGAACGGACTAGCACATCACTCCGGAGTCGGCATGAGTGGAGACCGGTATGTTTGAGGTTATATAGAATGTAAACATTGGAACATTCGTCCGAAATCGAGATGACTCATACGCGTGAAATTTAAATTATCGGATTTTGAATTATATCCTAGTCAACCAAGAAATTCGATGTGACTTTCCTGTGACCTCACAGGAAAGTCACCTGTGACTCACACATGAGTGACAAGTGAGCCTCGAATGCGTCACTATTTCCTCCTCAGCGTGACTTAATTGTGACTTTCACTTTTTAGTTCAATGAAATGTCTCATGACAGTCACATAAAGGTAACTTGAAAGTCACATAAAGGTATAATGAAAGTCACATAAAGATAACATGAAAGTCACATAAAGATAACATGAAAGTCATATGAAGGTAACTTGAAAGTTACATGAATGTAAGTTGAAAGTCACATAAAGATAAGTTGAAAGTCACATAAAGGTAACTTGAAAGTCAGATAAAAGTAGGTTGAAAGTACATTATTTAAACAATTTTTTAAATGATAAAAATTTGTTTAAATAATTTATTTTGTAAACAACGTAAACTAACGCTTAAACATTAAACATCAATGTTATGAACTTTGGCAATGTTCTGTATGAATGCATCTTTTTATATTAGTTATATTCGAAAGTCCCTTATATACTACCAGCTACCAGAAAAT
>JABFPB010007126.1:0-11335 GCA_022817645.1 Ceratoteleas bidentatus | reverse complement strand
TTTTTCTATCTCATCCGAAGTCTCGTTCGAAGGAATCTCTATCGGTTTGTCGTTTTGATTCTTTTTATCTTCAGTTGACTTAGACGTATTCGGGACTACATCTGCATTGTGATCTAAATTCCAATTCTTCTTTGATGCCTAAAATTATATCAATTCATCCCGGTTTAAAAAATTCAAACAAAAAAAACCATCAGATACATATAAAAGCATTGGCAGAAACCGCCTAGAAACCGTTATGACTAAATTTTGTACGGACACAATAGTTATACGGAAGTATAATTAGACCAATAAAAGTATATTCAATTATATATGAAAATCACGTACTAAATCGTGCATTTACAAAATGTGCTAAAGTACTGATAGAAACTGCCTAGAAACCGTTAGGACTATCCATATTACTGGAATGAAAAAAAGAAATGAAACTGATAATAACTGTAACGATGAACAAATGCTAAAAGCTGCTTTCCCTGCTGTTGTCTCTGCCTTCAGATTCTTGATCATTTGTTCGACTTCAGCGGAAAAGTTATTTGTTGACTTGAATTTTATTTTCAGTTCGGCCCAAATCTCATTCGTTTTATTTTGCGAAAATATACCGGACTAGTCAACATATCTGTTTTTCACAGCAGAATATAACTTTTGGTATAAACTGAGCCATTTTTTAAATACGCGGACACAGACTATACAAGTTTACAGATTATATAAGTTTACCACTCTGTTTACCATTCGCGTTAAATAAGCCTAGAGAAGTTTGGGAACACATAGTGATGATAGAAATAAATTGAGGTTAGGTTGTGTTCCTCATAAGCTCTGCTCCAACAGAATGGGACGATCCAGAAAGCTTCTGAACGTTACAAAAACGTTTCTGAAACGGTAATTTGTTCGCCAAAAGGAAGTTTCACGAACGTTTGATGAAACGTTTTGTAAGCGTTTCAGAAGACTTTCTGAAACGTTCAGGAAACCTTTTTCGAAAAATATCGTTCGATCTTGAAACGTTTATGAAACGCTTGCGAAACGTTGCTGCAACGTTCAAAAAACGTTATAGAAACGTTCCTGAAACCTACTCGAAACGCATCAAAACATTTCAGGAACGTTTCTTAAACCTCCAGGAAACCTCCCCAACGGAACCGAACGTTCAAAAAACGTTAGGTGAACGTTTCTGTTGTGGTAACGTAAACGTTCCTGGAAAGGTCCGAAACGTTTATTCTCTTAATAAAATAGATATTCACTGGGAATCGAACTCAAGCCTCCAAATTGCCAAGCGGACACCTTACCACTGAGCCACGAGACTTATATGTAAAACAAGGCTTTCTTGTTTTACATATAAGTATGTAACATCTCTTCTATCTAGGAACTTTGTTTCCGGAAATGTTTCATGAAACGTTCGTGAAACTTCTTTTTGGCGGACAAGTCACCGTTTCAAAAACGTTTTTGTAACGTTCAGAAGGTTTCTGGAACGTTCCTGCAACGTTTCTGAAACGTCCCGTTCTGGTGGGGTGTAGCCAAATCTTCGTTGAATAAAAAAAAAAAATTCAACTTTTTTTGAAAAAAAAGTGTAAAATTATGTGTTACGTAACGTTTTTGAAAAGACCTCCCCCAGATAACGGCACGTAACGCTCGACTAAACCCCCCTCCCCCCAAAGTGCGTTACGTAATTTATGGACGGCCCCTAACGCCCTTCTTGAATATACTATGCCATATATAATATTTTTTTAAATATTATTAAGTTATTTCATGATTACACTGAAAGACGTCGCAGTTATATCATAGACACGTATATTCATAAAAGAATACTATCAGAGCATTCCAATATAACAAATAATGCATTCTCATGTAACTTCACTATATTTCAAGCTGAAGCAAATATCTCTAGCATCCAAACGAGAAAAATATTATGTTGAATTCTATTTACCATGCTAGGGTGCTGAACTAAGAAAAATATATGGATAGTACAAGTAACACGTAAAAATTCAGTTTCACAAGATAAACCAATGAATCTAAATTGTTATCATTGAAGATATCATCATTGCAGATATCATAAGAAAAATAATATGTTTACACGTGTTATATGTGTTATAGATATTTACTGAAGCATAAAATAAAGTTCATTTATCGATATCCCACACTGCCAAAATTAATGTTAAATTATACACATTCGTGATAATTCCCTAATAATGCCCAACAGAATAATGTCAGAAACAATTAGAACTTGGAAATCGTAGTACCCAGATAGAACAACCATTTGATATACATCTAATATATGTATAATATACATATATTATATGTATATATCTACTTTATGTATGAATGTCCATCTAATATATGTACAGTATACATCTTGTTCTATCGGGGTTTTTGTTCTATCGGGGTCTTGTTCTATTAACTAGAACATATTTTATATTAACTGTCGCAGAGACAAATGTTATTTCTTTAGTTGAACAACAAAAGTACAGTCACTTTTCTCGTCGTTTTCGTTTGTCTATACTATTATTTAAAGATGTCAGAAGGAATATATGTTCTACTTATTAAATTATGATTTCCAAAATTCCAGTAATGCCTAATTATATAGAAATTATATAGGAACAGATTTAAGAACATCAATGGAAATATTACAATGTGGTTAATTTTTATTAGCACCGACTAGGAGGCTTCATTTTTGTATTAAATTTGTTCAGTATTCTTCACAACGAACGTACTCATTTGTTACTTTTGTGTGAATAGTTGATGAATTGAAAAAAAAAAACAAGTCGGCACTTAATGTGACGTTGATGTCAGCTAAAACTGATAACTTTGAACTAGGCAGATGCACAATGCAGACAATTATATTAATATCAACTAAAACAGCAAAATAAGTATACTATTTTAGCTGTACTGAAAATCACATATGATTAATATTTGTTTAAAGATATACAATGATATTCTAATCAATCCAGTTTTTCTCAGTGTGGTGATAATAACGTAATCTATTTGACATACTTCTGTCGAAATTTCTGAAACGTAACACTAAAAACTGAAAGTCTTTTTTTAAATTGAATTTACCCTCTATATATTAGGTCTAGAATATGTAAGTAACAATTTGTTTGCAAAGATTTTGTTATTTAACAATGTTATTAGCAATTAAAGTTTTGGGCCGTTTTTATTTGAAAATCACATATCTTTGTAACCAACCAATCAAAAAACATTTTTGACCAGACGAAACTGAACCGGATGAACTGAATTTTAAATATCTTGCAAAAAATTTGTTTATGTGATTGTTTATGCGGAAGAATATATCTTATGGCCGAGAGACAAGTAATACCAAAAAGTATTACTTTCATTCCCTAAGGTGATGTTCAAGTTCTAAACGCACGGAGTAAGTGTCTTAGTTAATAAAAAAAAAAAAAAAAAATGGGAATTACCGTTTCATAATAAATCGACCCTATCAAGTTGCGCAATTTTGGGAGAATACGACTGTGTCTTTGTGATTTTGGTAACGTGATAACTGAACTACAATATAACAATTGTTACACAACATACCATAACAATTGTACTGCGATATCACATTAGAAAGTCAAACCTTATTATATCGAAACCGATTGTAGCATAAGGTTTCTAACTTCTCCTCTTCTGCTACGCTTACACCCTGATAACCAGTATTTAGAACATGTAATTCAAATTGATTACGTACTTTCTTCCCAGATAGCAAGGTCGAACAGCAATACCAAATTCATAATTCGATTACGAATTATAATATTCTGATATATATATTTTTGTATATTTCAATGTCATATATAAATATAATATATGATATTAATATCCAATATCATAAATTATAATTATAATATCATAAATTCACAATTAGTTGACCGAAAACTACCGAATTTACATATTCGTTTGATGTAGATTTGTTTTTATAATAAGATAGTGCAACCACAGAATTGACCAAGCTTTCATAGCCTAAATAAAGACATCAGACATACATAAACTGATTGAGTAAAAGTATAACAAATGCTAGTCTTTTATAACATTTTGAATAATTAATGTTACCGTAAGTCAGTTGGGTAAATCAAAGACTAGGTGTTCGAGGCTTAATTGTGGCTCAACTTTATTTTTAAATGTTTAACTCACAGCGACTTCGCAGATATTTCACAAAAGCTTCACACAGGCTTCACAAACTATTCACAAACAGTTCACAATCACGTCACAAAGTCTTGGAAAAATCTTTTTTAAATGCACTTGGTACTCTATCGTGAATTTGCAAAGAATTCATTGTGAACATGAGCGTCGTCATGGATTACACTGGGAAAAATAAAATTGTAAAGTTAGCTGTCTTGGATTAAAAACGTGCGAATCAGAACTTTGTAAATCGAAATTGTCAGTTAAACTCTCGTTATGTTCATTTCTCTTGAAAGGTGTAAGTAAAGATATCTAAAAAAATATGTAGAGAAAGAATTGGAATCTGAAATTAATCTTTTAATATTATTTGTCAGATTCTATATATCGGTGGGTGCCCATTAATTTAACAAAGTTTAAATTTGGTTGGTCTTACTCTCTATAAGCATTTCGACACTTCCATTCCAAACTGCCCCAACTCAGATTTTCAAATGGAAATTCCCATACTAAAATCTGAGTTGGGACAGATGGAATGGAGGCGTCGATTTGCACTATAAAACATTTATAAAAAAACTATGCGACATTAATTATCCAATGCGAAACATGAAAGCAACTCATGTTTGGCGGACTTTTTATTTTTCACCATAACGAATAATACTCAAAAGCCCCAATATTTTCATACTTTTTGGCAAAAACTTCAACATATTCCGTAATTTTACCCCAAAATAATATGTCATTTTAAGGTTTTAACTACAACATTTAGACCTTAAATCCCTTTTTACTTCGTATGTTATAAAATATAACATATCCTTTGGCTTAAAATAATTTCAATTACTATATGGCGAAGTTTTATACTGGGGTTGTTATGTCCCAAGTTCATAACCTTTTGTCAAATAAATGTTTAAATATTAAATAACGAACAAATATGATCCAAGCAGTCGTCAAACTTTAAACTTATTTTTAAGAACCGTTTAAAGTTCCTTTCCTGATAGCCAGGGTTATATAAAATTTACAGGTAACTTAGATCGAAAACTCAAAATATTTTAATGTGCTCAAAAGTCTTGCATTCAGGCGCAACATACAGACGCAATTTAATAATTTAAAACCTAAGATCGTCAATTACCAAGTCCAACATATTCTAGAAGCCTCGTAATATATACATTTTAGAATTTTTTTTAAATATACATCAAACTGTCATAATAACAATGATAAAATAAAAAATTCAACGATTTGCTATTTGGGTTGGCGAAGCTACTTATCATAATAATTATAATAATTGAAAACAAATATATAATAAGTATGATTACATTACCTGTACTTCTCCTTTCAAGTTTCAGATCGACTCTCGATTTTTTTGATTTGCATGGAAATAAACAACTGCAACATTGCTTTTTTAAATCTACAACGTAACTACCATATACTAATGGATTCGCGCATGAATTTACTATGACAGTAATAAAAAGTATCTCCTGAAGCATCATTGGTACTTTTTTTGCACTTGAATTGTCAAAGATATACCTAAAAATTAATCATGAACATTAATAACAATATTACCTTATCATCACATATCATTGCGACCGATCTATAGAGCCGCCAGAATTTTAAGTTATGTGATCACTTTTATTTAAAAAAGAAACTCGAAAAGAATCAAATCGAGACAATCAGCTCAACAATTTTGTTTAAGAAATTTATTTTATGAATTATTATTTATATATTTTTCAATAATTGTTATTTGTGATTTCAATCTGCGAAAACGTTAACCTTTTTAAAAACTAAAATAATCCTGTTGGCAGAGTTAGTTCGCATCGCTCTTTTCAACCAAAAAGCCCCTATCGAACGCAACAATGCATGCTGTACAACGAGGGAGGTTGTATCGACTATCTCTTAGATTAGACTATTCAATTAAAGTTTGAATTGCAGTTAATCAGGATGGAATAGATACATTACCATAATGACATTACGCCATACGGTGTCCAGCAAACAAAAAATACTACCACTATGATGATTGTCATTTTTAAAGTTCTCATTCGCGCCCGTTCAATTTTTTCCATACCAGAACTTCGGAGTCTGAACCGTTTCGTTGAAGTAGTTTTATTACTATTTACTGCACCGTCTGCACCTCCCTGTTTGAGACCTGAAATAAAAATATTCAAATTATACATCAAATATACATAACAAGAAACACGTTTTTACATCTATATTCCTATTGTAAAATTACTTTCTGAAAAACTTTTATTCAAACTTTATAAAACGTTAGTAGAAAATTAGTGACAATGGCTGCAAATGGGAATTAATTTTTTTTCGATATTAGAATACTTGAAATCAAATGAGGTTATACTTGCCTTTTCTACTTTCCTGAGTTTTATTACATATTTCCCATAAAATTTTCATATATACAAAACATATTATTATTATTTGCGTCAAGTACATTGCGAAAGCTGTGAATATATTATATATACTTTCTTCCAATGTATTTTTAAAAAATCCGAACGTTACACATTGTGTATAATTAGGATATCCTGAAGGTTCCATCACATGGTATATAAAACTCTGAAAGAAGAAATAATAGTTACTTGTTTTTCTCATTTTCAATCAAATAAATCACATAATAAAATTCAGTACAATTTTAATTATATTTATCACATTGGTCCATACTTGTCTAAAGCGCAGATTAAAATTTGATCAAAATATAATAGTTTTATTCTACATTTATTTTTCAGCCAGAGTATGAAATCTCTTCAATAAAAATTCATCTTCCATGGATTATGAAATATAAATTAGACAATTGATTCTAATTTTAAATATTTTTATTTAATTGCTTCGCCCATTTTTACGTAAAGTACTTTTACGTAACCGTCCATCACCGCAACTTTAATTTACATTATACATTTACATTCTACATTATTAAGTTGCACGGAGAGAAGGACGCCATTGAACTAACAGCAATCTTGCACTATAATTAAGAACAGTGACCTCTGTAGAGCCAGCAGCGTATTGTTGTTGGATAAACATTATATGTTCAACAACAAGCTCGTAGTAGAACCGAGCGATGTTGGAACAACATCAATTCGCCCTGGATTCAAAAGCGGACGCTTTTGCACTGTAAATTAGTTGTGTAAAACGTACGATATTTCAAATGTCATATTACACAGCATTCCGTAATTTTCTAATCATTATTTTGAAAGTTCAAAATTGTCCAAAACAGATTTTGACATTTTTATGTAATATTCCGCAATACACTATGGCAACTAAATTACACAACATATTAAGTAATTTTACTAAACTGAGTTGCACACTACAAATTTGCTGCTGGTTCAATGACTTTTTTCTCGATTTTTGCATAAACCTATTTATGAAATCATGCGTAGCAATAACTTGTAGGACTAATTTGACTTTTGTATACCATTTCAGTGCTTATTCGAATAATCTGTCATATTATAGATTATGGGATGATTATTTGAATGTGATACAAGATAATTTTGTCGAGTCGTTGATGATTAATTAAAATAAAAATACAATTGAATTGCTTCAAACATTAACTTTGAAATTTGTTTTGCGTACCTAATATATCTAACCCTCAATTATTTTTAAAATACTCACTTGTGGCGCTGCACAAATGACACTGATAATCCACGCTAAGGCAAGCATAACTTTGCTTCGACGGTGAGCAGTTCCTCGAGAACCTAGAGGATGTAAGATTGCGAAATACCTGCAAAAATTTATCAATACGGAGTTCCTTACGTCTATTCCGCCGACATAGTTCAGTTGAATATAAAAGAATTTTCGATATGAATGTCTGTATCGTAGATTAATTGAAATCTTAAAATTCTTTATTGCGCGAATGCACTGAGTACTAAGAACAATAATTGTTATTTTTTAATAATTCTTTTTAACGTACGTTTAAACATAATCTTAATGCACACAATTATCACGTGTTCAGATAAGTAGAGGTAATAAATAAAATCTAACACTATTGCTTTTATATTAAACAATATTTAAATTAATATTTACCTATCTAGTGAAACGCAAACCAATATATTGTTGGATAAGTAATATCCAAACGCTCTAAAAAATGCATATACTTTACAAAATACGTTTCCTAAAACCCATTGAACGGTTATATTCCAAAAAGTCTGAAACAATGATTTTATAATACATAAAGCGGGTTTTTATCAATCGTTTGTCAGATATGTAGATCATTGCAAATAATAATATTTCATTTTCATATTCATCCATTAATTTTATTCGACAAGATAAACTGGTAAAAAATGTGCCTATAATTTTTCTTATAAATGTATAACACAATAGATTCTGCTTAACGGTTTTCCAAACGTCCTTCAGTTAAGATATGTTTGATACCTAAGATACATAATTATAAGTGAAAATAATTCTACAGGCTTTTTGTAATTATACTTCAAAATTATTGTTAGAAGTTCTAATAACTTTAATATAATAATGTTAATATAATAATAATATTAATAGTACATAACAATATTAAACCCCTTTTGAAATAATTTTGCAGGTACCAAACGTGTGGGTAAGATAAAATGATAGAACTTGGAGAACTCAGAGCATAGTTGGCACGTAGAATTATGTGACAAATCAAGAACAGACAACTAATTCAGGACACTCAATAATCAAAGCACGAACTCAATACGAAACATTAGTTTTCGTTCCGAACACAAACCCATTTTGAATCTACACGCAATCTTGTTATTCAAGATTACGTGCAGGTACTGGATTAACTTCCAGTACTTACCGTACTTATGATAAATTATAAATATTGAAGTTGCAGATAACAATAAAATTAAGCATCATTTATGAGTATTTCTATCGATTATAACGCAATCATTCATAGTATAAAATTGGTTTATATTAAATAACAATGCAAAAATGTTAATATTATTATGGTTATTATTATTATTATGAAGGATGTTTATTATACAAAAAATGGGATCGGTAGGCGATTTTTAACAATAAACACGCGTTTATTATTAAATTCTTTAGCAATTTTAAGTAGTATTTATTGTTATCATTTACTTCTATGACCGCCAGAATTATTCGCATAAATTTTGTAAAATATGTTGTTTAAATAAGACTTTTCACAATAGTAATATTTATTTTAAAAATGATACAAACGTTTTTATTGACAATTTTGCAATTTGTTTGCAGTTTCCGATTTTCAAGTAACATTTTACATTATTAGGTATTTGATAATTAATATTTTTCGCTTTGTATATCTTTCAATACAAATTTGAAAATCAATGTTCTTGGCAAATGCAAATGAAGTGGTAAAAGTATCAGCAATTTTTCAAACAATCTTAGGATTTACAACATATATATGTTTAAACTTCTCATCTCTGTGGTTCGATACATTATTAAATCTGTTTTTTTTAAACAAAACACATTTGCGATATTATGTTTTCGCTTTTTTGATTCATATAAGGAATTCAATATGTCTAATATTTGTCTATTCTTTATGCAATGGTTCTTAATGAGATGAAAATTAACATTAAAACATTTTCTCGAGTTTGGTTTAGCAAAAAAATAACGTAAAGCCATGAAAATTAATATTAATTCACGTTTATATTCGTTTTCCACCAGAATAACTGTGAATCTTTTAAGATAATTAGTTTATTTCACCATCTATTACATTAGTATGAGATATTTATATAAATATACTTATAATATAAGAAGTACATTACAAATATTATGTAGAATTCGAATTGAATATTATCCCTATAAGAAATACAATAACACTAAAAAATAAAAAAAGTTGATCAAAGAGTGCTACTTGGTAAAGACAGAGGAATCTGTCTTTTGTTTTTCGGATCATCTCCTAGTGCTTTCAGAGCAAATCAGATATACTTACCCACCATTGGCTGCCAACCACTGGGGGGTTCTCGCGTCCGCGACCGCAATTTCTTCTCTGAGGTTCAGCCAACGAGGAAACCCACAAAACTCGCTTTACCGGCCTTTCACTATCCCTCGAAATTCGCGACGCGTGGACCTTCTGTGTCCAAACCTGACGCCCCCCTTTTCCTGGGTGCACCACCAACAGCGGTTCGATACCTCTGAACGCCCCTCAACACTATTTGAAGAACCGCATCTCAGCGCAGAATAGCGCTTCGAACGTTTCCCAAGTAGCGGCGGACCAACTGACTATCAACTGTAGGTGCCGGTATATATACTACCCTCCACACAAAACGCCGCTTGCGAGAAAAGTACGCGCATCGGTATGTCCGTCCGGTTGCGGATTTCTGCTGAACGAAAATACCTGTATCGTTTTAGTTTCAGGTGTAATATAACCTGTCATTTTTAGAATATAAACAATGATGTTTAGAATATTTCCAAATATAAACAAAGGCATTCAAAGTATTTCAGAGAACAAACAACGATTGAAGGAACGTTTAAAGTAAACCGAGATTACAGAATTGTGTAACACATTAAACAATACTTTTGTACACGATTTACAAGTTTATCTGCATAAACACAAGTACAAAATATGTGTACATTTTATTGATGTAAACATATTTTCTTTTCAATGTATAAAAATATGATCGCAAAAAATAAAAATACGATATAAATGTCGTTGTATAATTGGGTTATATTTTTTATGTATTTAAATGAAATGTTTTGTTTGGTATTAATTGACTAAATAATTGAAAAAACATATAAGACATCCGATTGATGCAGATGAGCTCAGATATGATTTTTAAGGTATTTCTGCCGTAAAGTCAAATCAAAGAGAATTCAATCAAATTTCAAAATTATTTAATATAAAAGTTTTAATTATTTTTTAAGAATAGCAATTAGAAAACGTATTTCTTGCGTGAAACAAAGACTTTTCATACTAAAAAAGGGGTAACTTTTTCCGTGGAATCAAATGGAGAGATCAAATTAGTAAAAAAATGTTAGATTTTGAGATTATGGTATTCAAATTTAAAAAAAGGACTTTTTTGAATAAATCTCTTCATTTAGCTGTAGTGCATGACATTTTACTTCTGACAATGACTAAGGGATATTTTTATTGCGAAATTCCTGAGAGAAGATAGAATTAATGAATTATCATTATACGTTAAATTCTGATCAAACTCCAAATATAATTGGAATCCATGTAAGTTTGACACTTAACTACTTTTTCCTTAAGGAGGTTGGGGTGTGAACTTAATTAACGATGAGAATTTGATGGAAAAAATGTATGCTAAAGATACATTTACAAGGAATTTTTTGGCAAAGTTTGAAG
>JABFPB010007125.1:0-11335 GCA_022817645.1 Ceratoteleas bidentatus | reverse complement strand
ATAAAATAGATATATACATATAATATACATATATTATACATATATTAGATGTATATCAAATTGATGTTCTATCAGGGAGGTAACTGTTATGACACTGACATACAACTTTTGTGCCTGGACTGTTGTTTCACAAACAACTAAACCACAAATGCTAATTGTTACCCTTAATTGTTATAATCTTATTATTATCAATTTCGTTTGAGAGTGTCTAGATTATTGTCTCATTCTAATGAAAATATTGCTAGACTTTTAGATTCTGACCAGCCTATCTCGAAATTGTGACTGTAAATGCAATTTCGTTTACAATTTGACAAGCCTAGTGCTAGACTATGACCAGAAGTTAACTGTGGTTAGAGCATAGTTAAATGTTAACCTGAAAGTAACTAGATTGTGACTAGAGTTTTGTTGTTTTATAGTCTTGCGATTTTTGCTAGAATTGTTTCCGACGAATGGTTTGTGACGAAAATGCAGTTCGATTTGGATTAACTTTTGCTTCCTTTGTAGAATCGCAAACTTCACACAGCATCTGAAGAGGTTCTAGATGTAGTAGAGGTTTCGACATTCGGAAGGTGGTAGAGAGCTTAAATGTCAGTCAATGGAAACTATGTACAGCTGTGTGAATTATTTGTAATATAATATTAAACTTCCTCATTTTGCTACGAATATGTATAGACATACTTGATATATATCTACTTCGACTTTAAAATATTGTGGAAAAACTACTCCTTCAAATTTATTCCATTTGAATTTAATCTCTTTTAGTTGCTACTCGATATTTCCAATACATTTTTCATATTTTAAAGCAATTTCTAAGTTAAATTGTATCGTAAATGTTGTATCGATCAACTCCTTCCTCGCTTTCGGGATCATAAACGTACGTTATTTCATATAACGCTTTTGAATAAAAAAAGTTTTTATTTCAACAGTTTTCCAAATTGAAAGCGATAATAGTTAATACGAGCCATTTGTATCTAAGTATTTACATTGATTTTGTTCGCGAGATTAAAATTACAATTAAATTCTTGAGAGCATTATTTTTTTTCCACAAACTTATTTTTCAGTGTACCCAATTCAACTTTTGGAATTCAAGTTATTGAATGTTATCGTACAACAGGTTTGTCTAATTCCGAAAGACTGTCTGAATAATTCAGGGGATCGTTTGGCGATAATGTTTTGCATAAGACGATTTGGGTTTTTTTCTCGAGGAACTCTGACAAAATGTCCGCGGAAGTCTGAAAAATTCTTGCAGGAAGATGAAAGCGGCGGAAATTCGCTGAAGTGGATCTTTGGCGAGATTGATACTCGACTTTCCAGATAATAAAACATGTTTCACTTTCGAGCCGGCGCATTTCAACGGCGACGTCTGCACGATTACAATGTGCTTTTTTAAATCAGAGTTTAATTTTATTTCCAATTTAAAAATAAAAACCGGCGGAGATTTAATGCCGCGGCGACGCATTTACAAACGGATTTATTTATTAATCCGGTTCAATTACAGCAACCGCAGTAATATCTACAAAATTGAAATCACGTACCACTTTGGTACAATAAATAACCCAATTTTTTGAGCGTAAAGCAGAACAAAAAACGCAAGAGATAGCTGCGACACTCCAAAAACGAGAGAGCGAGAAAAAAGAATTAAGTTCTGTAATGTTTGCTCCACAAAGTTCCGCGAGCAAAATTTTTTCCATTATAAAACGAATAACAGGGACATTCCATTAACGAAAAACCGCGAGAGCGTGGCGTTGCTTTGGAATGAGCAACAGCTTCAGATTACAGACCGTCCCATATGATATTTTATAATTAACTCCTGTTCGGCCGGACATGAGTGCCACGTGCGATTCTTTATCCACCGATTTATATTCAATGTTAGAAACAATCTTCTATTTCGCGTTTAATTGGATTTAATTAACAGGGGTTAATGCAGCTTGGGAATTAGAAAGATCCGCGAGCTAGCCAGTTATTTAAGATATTAATTAAATCAGACAAATTAAGTGAAATTGCGCTGTTTTACAAATAAAGCCGAGCTGATGGTTCGGGATAGTGCCCAAGTGACTGTATTTCCCGAGATAAAGCGTGGGGTATTTATCTTGCCTGTAAAATTTATCGTAATCGGAACACCCGTTAATCCGTTTCTTTGCTCGAAATTGTTGTCTAATAGTTTTTAATTAATTTCCTTCTCCATTTTGATCGTCTTCAATTCGTCATCTTCCGTTCAGCGTGTGCATTAAGCAGTCTTGAATCCTTCATTTTCCCGATCCAACTTTGTTTCAAAATAACTTCCCATCTTTTCCGTCTTCGTTATGCCATCGGGAATAAGTTTCAGAAATAAAGTTCGTAATTATTTATACAATCGATCGTACTGGAAATTGATTATACCGAAGATGAAATAATTTGTAGTTCGTAATTCATTTATGTTTACTTTCTGTCGAATCGAAGAGTGAGATAGGAAATTAAGCGAGACTAAATATGATCGACAAATTACCCCGATCTCTACCGTTCTCTAATTTTCTGATTCGACACGTGATAGCGTGTCGAATTTATTATTCTCATACGCTGAGGTGAATAAAGAATGTGGGATACATAAATAAATTGTAATCGAGTCTATATTCAAGCGAAAATTGACGACGATTTCAAGACCTTATACTCGGTTTGATTTAAATCGTCTGTGGATAACGACGCTTGTAGAGCAACATTGTAAGAACTGTAACTTTAAATGTTGTATCAACGATGACAAATCGCCTTGGATTAAAATTTAAACCTGAAACGTTGTTATACTTCCAACGTTGTAAAATGTAAATCTTTCATTACTACGCTCTTAATATTATGTTTCTTAAATAAAAAAGAAGATTATAACTATCTCACTGAATGATCGTTACATGAATAATATAATAACTGCCTCCAGTCACCTTGATTTCAATAATATCTTTTCTTTACTTAACTTAGAAAATACATGTCGAAACTTTCTCTTCGCTAACATTATACGGTTGCAATATTATGCGATTGTAATCAGGATCTGTAATTGCTTTTCATATTTATTTATACGCTCCATGAATTTGTAGGTAGAATTTTTATTATGGAAAGTACAAAGTTATCCTGGATGTTAGGTAGATACAGCAATATGTGTAATTTGGATCCGTAAATATGTAATGTAGATTATTGAGAAATGCTGAATAAAAGAACGCACAAAAATAAAGGAATAATAATTCGCTTTCTCGGACCGAGGTCTTTGAACTACTTCAGCACTGCAATTTTCTCCGTTTCCGGTCGAGCGCCACTTCCCTCGCCATAACTAAAATTCATTTCTGACGGTTTCATTTTTTTTTCAAAATCTGTCCTTGGAGGAAAAGAAGAAATTGTTAAATTATAAATTACTAAATTTATTTAGTAGAAAAATTATGAATAAGTGCCAAATAATAGTCGAGTCGTTGAATAATATACATCTACAATTCTCCTATCTCAAAATTATAGAATCATTATATTGGTTTACTGGCCAAAAAATATTACGAAAATGAGTAGGGCATACCAAATTATTAGTTATTACCGTACGACTGAAACGGCAGTACTTTTTACGAATCGATCACCCAGCGTAAAGACGCAATGCCACCGAATTCTACTTCTAATTTCACGGATTCAAAAACTTACAATATCCTAAATTTAAACAGTGAAAAATTGTTTACCAAAACCAAAAAGCACTAGATAACTATAAATTAGTAGAAAAAACCCCCTCGGTTACTTTTTCTTATAATTTTCTGGTATTATTTTCAGTTCAAATTTCTATATTTTGATAGTAAACGAAAAAATCTATTTCTTAAAAAAATATTTTCCATGCAGAGTTTTGAACTCGCGACCTTGCCTTTTACAACCGAGGACTTTTCCCCTTCACAGTTTTTACTAGGAATTTATCACAATTTATTACAAAATATAGCAGGTTATACTGTTTTGGAAGCTCCGTCCTCGAAATACTACTAAATACAGCACTTTTTGATGACAATTCCCTTGTGGTTACCCTAATTTCCTAGACATCGCCCATCTTCATTTGTCACCGTAAGACCAGAAAATCCGTGCCACTATTTCCTATTTTTTTCTCCTCAGACCTCGCCGAGGCGCACGCGCCCTTCGATCACGGAATACTTACAACTATCTTTTCCGCCAAATTGAATCTCTTTAACCCCGTAAGAAAAGAACGTCTCCTCGAGTTTCGCGACACAAGCGGCCCGGATTTCCTGTCATCGTTAATCGAATCTCGTTAACCGAATTTGTTTAAGCCTCACAAAGACTGGGCCGAAAAAAGGCGCCGTTTGCCGAGCGGGTTAAGTGCGATTTCCCGAGGCTTCTTGCGTTCGAACCTGCGAGGGTGTCTGGTTCTTTCGGGCCCCAATCTAATGAAAACATGAATCCTCGCAAGACGACGCGTGGCGCGTGCACGGATTGCGCTCGGGTTTTCGCCCGGCGGGTGTAGAGTTGCGCGACTAAATTAATCGCGGCGGCGCCAGCTCGAGTGGAACTAAGAGGATTCACGGATCACTGGCTTCTTCGGCGCTGCGTCTCAATTGGTCTCTCGCGAAACAGCCAACAATTGCCATTAGCCGGCGACCATGTCCCGCGATTGTCCTCCGGCTTTTTCGGCCAGGGCGGAATCAATTGCCGGAATAATTGCGCGATAATTGAGTCAGAAACCGACAGGCTTGTTTGCGGAGCGGGCGAAAAATTTGGGGTGGTTTTGTAAGATTGGTATCGAGGGATCGCCTGGTTAAGTGGAGAGCAGAAGCTGTCGAAGTGTAAGACAGTTTGGTGAGTAAAAATCAGTTTGGAAACAGTTCGAACTGAGCCAGGTAGTAGCTGGAGGGTTGGCAGACTGGTTGGAAACTATTGCAAGATGTCTGGGTCTGACAACGGTCTGGAGAAAATCAAAATTGGTACATTCTTCGATGTAAATGGCTTGGGGGAAGAAGCTTTTTGTTGAGTCAAAACAGTTGCAGTTTTTATAGCATTTTGCTATTTTGAGCGAAGGCATTATGTCACTGATGTCAAAACCTTTCTTTCTTGAGGACAGAAATATTTTGTTTGTCTCTGATTTATGAAAATGCGGGGATATGAAAAATTACTTTGAAAACGTTTGGCGAGTTTATTGCGATGTCTATAAACAACATAACCTATAACCCCTATGTAAATTTAGGTTAATATTATACCAATCCCAGCTTTTTGTCAACGCTGCATGTTTTTTCGGAGATAGAACATTCCAGACAGGTTTACTGAACGTTAAAATGTCATCTATAGATGTTTACCTAACCTTCGATATGTGTTGTTTAACATTCAGTAAACCTGTGTTCTGTCTTGATTCAAGAACATTTTAATCCACGAAAATGTAATTGGTTTCTATCAAATGAAAAACCTTCTTGTCGACAAGAAGTCTCACATCATCTTGGAACGTATTTTTTACCCACATAACGTGTATAGTTGTGCCAGGCTGTTGTCAGACTTAAATAGTCTGGCAATTGAATTGACTGCCAAATCACGATAATCTTTGAAATGCATTGTACTGCATTTTAACCCTGAGTAATTCTGCCATATAAATCTGAATTTAAGTATGTCAACACCTCCGCTAGAATAAAAATACAATAGTTATAACTATTTAATTTAAGGAAATAAAACAGTGTAAATTGGAACATATACAAGTTTGAAAGAACTCAGTGAGAACTTAACGCCTTGATACTTGGCTGAAATTAATGGAGTTTTTCTTGACAATTCATAACAAAGTTGCGAATTGTTTAATCAAATATTTCGCTGACACAGATTTAAATTTCGCGAATTCATTCTACCGGGCAACTCGGCGGATATAAAAACAAAACGGAATAGAGACGAATAACAAAATAATTCCGCGCAAATGAATGTAACGAGTGGCTTGTAATTAAATTTCACAAAGTTTGATCAATTTAAAGGTAATTGAGCAATCCCGATGTCATAAAAACTTTTAATTTATAATTACCAACTTACGTCGTTGCGTTATAATAAAGTTTGCGTCGCCTGCCTTTTAATTGAATATTTTATTATCATAATATTTTTACGCACTGTTTGTCTCAAAACTATATCCGATTCGAAAGGAATTCAGCGGCGCAGATACGGTTAAATGCGTATTTTCTTTTGTGTGTGCAAAGCTATCGAAAAAAGGCGAGTTACAACGACGATAATCCGGACATGATCAGGGTACCCTGAGCTCGTCATGTAAATGTGACATTCGCAACATTATAATCGCGAAAGTTACGGCAACACATATAATTATCCCATAGAAAGTTATTTGAGCATGAAATGGACACACCCCGTCTGCACATTCGAGCAATTATAATGCAAAGTTTTGGAATTTATAATTAAGACGACGTAACTCTTCGCGCAGTTTTGATAAACTCGAGTTTTGCGCCACCCCTAACAATCTTCCATCTTCCCGATAACTTGCCGATAAATTGCAGAATTAAAGGCTTTAATTAATGGCGTCGTTTTGAGATAATTAATAGATAATGAGTGAGTTTTTAGTCGCCGGCCCTCGGACACCTCCGCGACGGCTTAGCTCCACTTCATCCCTAGATGAAATGTTTTCCGGATCTGCGTAATACCTGACAACGCGGGGATAATAACAAAGTCACTTTTTTCATCTTCAGACTCCAATTAGGACGTCTTTATTGCAGAGAGAACGTTTCGATTGCAGGAAAACAAACGATGCCCATTGCAACGCTAGATCTGCTGGAGTGGCATTTGATTTGATGGATCAACGAAATGCCAGGAAGAAACGAAGTTTAAACAATTTAAGGGTGTTTTTCGTATGCCGGGTAGTTTTCACGTTTTCGCCAGAACGTAATTAAATTTGCGCACTCGAAAAAATGTTCTTTTTCCAGCGAATAGTAGCGCGCTCAAAATGAAATCTTTTGAGTTAAAACGCTTCTCTGTTGATCACGAAATTTGCTTGCTTTCAAAATAACATTTTGCAAGAATGGCGGGAATTAGTTTGCCAGATAAGCGAATCGTTTTGAGCATCACCATATTTTCTAGCAAAATACTTTTCGTGTTTCCGTAATCTCCCCACGCCATAACGACTGAAAATGAAAAGCAAAAGCGAAAACGATCTTATTAGGCGATAACGCCATCTACTTCCAAATTGTTGTGAACAATTACTTCAAACAACCACACTTCCTACCGCTAATTCCTTCTAAACAACAATCACACCATCACACTCTCCCTCGGCCTATTGAACAACAAAACCCTCTTAATTAAAACCACACTAACCCCAACTCGAGATCTTATCCATCTCCTTAATCACCGAAATGATCGTAGCATTTGTTTAATCGGCGAGCTAAACTTCGAAATGCCTCGGCCCCTGGGTTTCCGTTGGGACGACCTTGAACGCGACCCACGAAAACATTTGTCTTCCGCCTTAACCGAAAGAATGCAATTACGTTTGCGCGCACGCGTCGGAATTTTGACCGCGACCCCAATCATTTCCGGCGCCGGCCTGGGGGGAATGCATGACGTGTCGCCTAACAGGGGAGGCCGAACGAAAAGCGTGACGACGTCATTGTTTCATTTTTGTCGGCTCAGGCATTAAGCTCGGGCCCTCACGAACGAAAGAACCAACGAACGATTGGACACGTTCGCGAATCCTCCTCGGTCACTGCAGGTGCTTGAAAACAAGAAACTTTGACGTCGGCGGGAGAACAATTGCGAAAGTCGACGAGCCGGGGAGGGGCAGGGAGAGTTGAGAAAAGTCGGCCTCGTTAGTCGCAAAACGAAGACGAGGGAATCGGCGCGATGAAGTTCCGGAAATAAGCGCCGGACGCTAAGGAGATGCGGAAAGATACTTGGCCACATAAAGAGGTCAAAGGCATTAGATGTACCGCGCGCTTCCATTTGTTAATGCATTCAGCGCTAAGTCCCCCAGCATTCGATGATAATTCTTCGTTTGGCGCGGAAAAGAGAGTCGTCCAACTTTAAATGGAATCTGGCTAAGTTCTTTTGGGAAATTGTATCACCGAGAAATTCCGTTCGGTCTGTCGACGGAGCGGCTCGTTACTGATTGCTTCGATTTACTTTTCCGGCACCAGTTCCGGTGAATGCGATTTTTTTAATTGGTCCCGCTTCACTTGCCGCTATAACTCGCGGTTCGGTCTGTCTCATTATAGGGATAGAGCTGCTGGGTGTTCTTGTCAGGGTCCGCAAAAACGTACGGCAAAGGATGGCGAAACGGATGAAAACGAAAACCCATTGCCACCACTGGCAGCGGTTCAACATGCAAATGGAAACCGACGTTTCATGGGTATTTTTCAAAGTCGACTTTACAAATCGCGTGACGTAATTTTGAGTTCGAATCGGCCATTTCTTACGATTTCGCGAACGGGGGAATTCAATATTCATGTCTAATGATCACGCTACGCTCCAATTACTGAAGTGCCCGAGTAGCGATCCGCGATTTGTACCATCCGTGGACGATGCTGTACACGTAAACGCACACCCACACACGTAGAGGGCGCTGCGTTTTGGCGCGCGGCCAAGCTGCTTAAGATGTAAAGTGATTCGCGCGAAGGATCGCGTCTCAGAAAACATCTTGAGAAGTTGACCCGAGGGGTCGATGCCTCGATCCGATTACAATTAATTGCTCCAACAAATTCGTGTTTCGATAATGAGCCGCGCTCATCGCAAATCGTCCGAATCACTTTGCGAACACGATCCGGGGATCAAAGTTTGAGTAGCACGTGTGAACCCGACAAGCGATGAAATTTCGTGGGACATCTGGGGGCCGAGGGGGCGGATTGTACAAATGTTTGGAGTGGAAACTTTTCGGTCGTTAGCGCGACCCTCTAGCTCCTGATCATTTTCTTTTATCGCGCGTAATTCCCAGGTTTGTCTAACGACACCCCCTCGAGTTCGTGATCCATTTCATTTTCCTCCAAATCCCGCCGCTCCTCAGTTTTCCTATTAATTTCATCTCGCCGTGCGCTTTCGGACGGCGCGGCGTTTCGAGCGCGAATTTCGCGCATTTGTTAACGCAGGAAGCGCAAGGTCGTAAATCAGGTGTTTCCGAAATTATACGACTTTTTGAACCAGCCAATCTGATGATCTAGTCGACCTGTTTTCGTCGACGCCGGAGTTCACACGTGATTCCGCTTTTATCCAAAAATATATCATAAACCACTTCGAGATAAAAAGCCCGGAATAGTTTTCCCGCTTGGCAAGCGGAATTGGGCGAAAGGTGAGCCAAGGTCAGCGCGGTCGTAAATACCGTCGGTGACAGCAGACTTAATGGTAATATCGGCATAAGCAATGGAATCGATACGCCTGTTGTTACGATTAATCAGTGCTAACCCTACACGCCTTTATCACTAATGATTAGTGTTGTAGACCGCCTTTCCGCATATACCAAGCGTCGTGCAAAAACAACAACACGTGTTTACATTCATCTTCTGATAAGACCGGTCAACAAATCCAACCAGCGCAGCGTGTCAACAACAAACCCAACAACAACAATAACAGAGATTTGTAGAAACAGCAGAGGTCGAATAAATGTTTGTTTCTGAAGGTCAACGAACGTTCTGTTGGCGCGAGTATTGTTTTGGTCTTTTGTGTTGTAAACGCAAAACAATAACAAGCGCGCAATCACATTAAAAATTCGCCTCTCACACCCGGAATGCCGTTTTGCGTTGGAAACTAACCAAGCGTAGAGCTCGACTCGCTGTTTTGATATCGAAATTTCGCAACAACAAAATGTGCTCAAAGCTCGCCGTCAAACAAACTTATCCATTAAAAAGTAACGTTTTTCCTCTTCATCTAACTCGGGCTCGCAAGTACTTTTATCAGAAAACGAGTGCACTGAAAAACCGCCGGCTTTTTTCCTCGCCTTTTTGTTCGCTCTTTCCCTTCAACTTTAACTCGCGCGATGACCCGATTCCTCTGTGGAAACCGGCGGCATTTTGAAACAACCAGGGCTCATAAACGATGAAACAAAACCGAAACAAAGTCGTGACCTTCGCCGTATCTTTTTAATTTCCTGAATGCTTTGAGGGCGAGTTGCGGGGATTCCGTTGGGGGGCGAAAAAAGGCGGCAACGCGTCGATCCGCCGAACATTCTGCGACCGAATTCCCGGATGTCCGGGTTTTATTGCACCGCGACGCACCGAACGGGAAGACAAAAGAAACGATCAACCCTGTTGCGACTTGACAGGATGATCCTTCGTGCGCGATGTATGCCGTCATCCGCGAGATTGCAACAATAACACTGATGAACGGAGAAACGATGTTGATTTTGTATCGCGTTGCAAGTAAACCGGCGAAATAGAGAACCATCGAACATAACATAACCTAAAGAACGTTCAGCGCCCTCTGACCTTTTATCCGCGAATTAAAGGCATCGCGAATTTTGCCGCAACTGTTAATACGGGACGCGTGTTTTGGGCTTCTTGACTCGCCGGCGCACTATTCGCGGGACTTGATATAAAATGCGCCCATTCTTCCATTGAATTTATGGTTCTACGTGAAATGGAAAAAAGTTGCCGAGCGGCGGCGAAATTATGATTTCGAGCATTCTGCCGGCGGTCGCGCGGATTATTTACATTATTTCTGATATAATGATTTGCGAAATAACAACGAATAAACGAGAAAAAGGGACAGCCGGTTTGGAAAAGGCCATGTAACTCGCATTCACCTTAATGCGGACGAAATTTCCTCCGCATAATGTTACCACAATTCGTCACGCTTCGCGAAGCCCGTTTGATGCAAACTAGACTTTCGTGTGCTCCATGTGCGCTCGATTAAAAATAGCTGCACTGACAGCCGCTCGACATTCGTAAACCAAATGTTAAAATAGCAGGCTCGGCCTTTCGTTGCTATTTTCAAGATCGCGCATCGCGAAATTCGAACGTCCGGCTGAACAATCCCGATGTCTCCTATCCGAGATTCTGGCGGCAAATTTGACTTTCGAACTCAGTTGAGTATTGTGCCAAAACAATAAGGTCTTATTTGCAAACAAATAAGCTTTCGAAATATAAGAAATATTTTGCATTTCATAATGTGGATAAATTGATATTTTAACAAATTACTAATTTGATGAAATTCTGTCTCTAATCTGCTTTAGTAATTAGTAATTAGAATTATTTTTTTCTGAAAATCAAACTCCGAGACTTGAACCGGCGCCTTCTTGGTTATGAGCCGGATACGTTACCTCTTGGTTAGAGAGGCAACGTTCAATTAGAATTAAGCAACTGTTTTATGAAAAATCCCAGGCAGAAATGTACAGTCGTATTGACGTTAGATCGACGTCGTTAAACGGTATACGACGTTAGCGAACGACGTC